>JAODAL010004193.1:0-160393 GCA_025379985.1 Phyllomedusa bahiana
TTTTTTATTATTTTCAGAATTTTTTCGCTTGTCATAAATTTTGGGTCATGGTGCTGTGAGATACAACCTATAATTCAGGGGTCCTTTGGAACAGAAATGTGGCTTTAAGGGCATTTCTCCCTCATAATTTTTAACAGTGGCTGAGAAGTCTTTTTTATAATTTTTGGGGTAAATGCTGCTGTGAAAGGGCAGCTATACTACAGGTCCTATTATAAAAAAATTTTGGTTTCTAACAGACATTTGTTTCTTCACAATTGTCAAGAGTGGCTCAGGGTGATGTTTTAAAATTTATGGGGCATGGTGCTGTCAAAAACAGTAATAGGTAGGCACCGTTAATGGAACTTATTACAAAACAAAATTGTTTTTTCAAGATCTTTAACATGGGCTAGCAATCCGCTGTATTAACAACACCATTTAATACAATTAAAAAAAAGAAAACCCCAAAGACGTGGTGGGATTCCATCCTATTTTAAAAAGTGTTTTCTAGAATTACACTACTAAAAAACTTGCATGTAAAAAAAATAGCTGCACAAAATATCCTCTGAATTGTACAAGAAAAGGTACAGAAAGACTGACCAAGATTAGTTATTCAAGACATGGAGTATGGAGCACGGACAGGAGAACAAAGAACAGGGGACAATTTCCTCCAGCACTTGAGTAAACGAGAAAAGAATGCCAAGAAAAAGGGCCCCTGGGTGGAACGGGAGCGTCAACCACCAGCCATTCCAAGTGAAGCTAAAATTGGTCCGCACTCATACGGAGGGGCAAGCGCTACCCAAAGTCCTGACTGTGTACTGGGGAAGGCTGGAGGTCTTACCTCCCCACTTCCACTTTCGCACTCTGCTTCAGCACGACTGTTTTTCGTTGCTGCATCATAAGGGCATTTTTACCATGTTAATAGTTTAAATGGAGCCGCCGGGGCCCTTCCACCGCACCCACTGTAACCCCGCGCGGGCAGCTGGACCTCCGTGTTAACAGATGACTAAACGGAAAGCACGGGCTCTCACCGTTAGGGCAACCAGGAGAGCTTCACATTTCTCTAAAAAAATTGTTTTTAAAAAGGTGATTTCTGTGAGGTTAAGTAGTGTCAAAAAGGGGCAGGGCCGGACAAAAATTTTGCACAATTTGAGGTTTAAAATTTTCGGGGCTGGAGAACTTTTGAGCGCTTTATTTAAATCCGGGGGATCTGCTTAATCATAAAGAAGGATTTTAGGAAAAATAAAAAACCCAAATAATTCATTGGCTGAATCAGTCCAAAGCCAGGGGGGAAAATTCCTTCTCAACTAAGAAGTTTTTTGGGGATATTAGGACATTTTTTTTACTTAGGGGGTGTGTGAACTAATTAAACAACGTCACACTTAAAAAATCCTTTAAAAACTGCGGGGGGGGTGTATGTTTATTTTATCACCTTGAAAAAAGCTTGAAAATAATGTAAAACTATAAATAAAACTTCCCAAAAATTAAATTCTGTAAAAAAATGTCGTTCCCAAAAAATTTACAAAATGACAGTCACTGTACAAAAATACATAGTGCCACTTTGGATCTGGGGGTAAAACAGGTTTAGGGGCATGCTGTGGTACAGGACGGTATAGCAATGTCCAGTTCAACAAAAATGGTGGTTGAAAGACCCCTTTTTTTTCCGGCACTTTTTAATCTGGGGGTTTCAAAAAGGGTTTAAAGGGGTCGCTGCTTCCGGGACGGGAAGTCAATGTCCATTCAAGTAAAATGATGGTTCAAATAAAAACTCCCCTTCGGCATTTTTTTTAATTTGTGGGGTCATGCGGGTTTTAAGGGTCAGCTGTGGTAAAAGACAGGGTAGTGAAAAGTCTGTAAATTTTTTTTTTCTGTGACCTTGCTGCCTAATTGTTTTGTAAGAGTAGCACTATCCATTTTACTGTTTGGAGTTAATTCCAGTTTCTCCAGCCCTGTTTGGTGAAAAATGAAGGTGTTGTTCCTCTCCAATAGCTTTAATGGTATCGGCGATATTATTATCGGATTTTGGGCATGATAATTGACGATAAAATTCGACCCGATGCGATGTTGACAAAACGCCCTATTACTATTCATGACAATATATTCTCTAATGGGTTGCCTTTTTTAAAAAGATGGTGCGCCCTGCCACACTGCTAAATTTTGTTAGAAATCATGTCAGGGACATGTCAAAGCATTCCAGGTGTTGACTTGGCCTTGAAATGATCCAAATCTTGTTCTGGTTTATACTTATGGATGTGCTTGAAAAAAACCCCAAACCCTACTTGACAGTTTATGGCAATTAAAGGGTATTTCCATTATTGATGATTTTTGGTACATCACTCCCACCTTTGGACCCAAAATTGGTTTCCCCGTGGGTTTTTTTTTACTGCAAAAAGAGAGATGGCGATACATACATAGCAATCTCCATTCATTTCAATTGGAGTTCACAGTTACAGCAAAGCATGCTTAATCGGCTGTACTCAAAACCCCTATAGAAGCAAAAGGCACGGATGACAACTAAAAGGACTCTAAATAGGTGTGGTTCCCAAAAAAGGAAACCATCTTGCAAACATACGTGTCGAAAATGGGGGTACTCCCTTTTAAAGTTCACTATAATGTTTTCTCCCAGATATTTAAGAGCCCCTTTAAGGCTTTTTTTTTGGGGTCTTTTTTCTCGCTGGGCCAGAGTTTTTGGGGAAATGAGGGGGGACAAAACCAAATTTTTAACAGGCGGTCTTAATGTTATGGCTCACAGGGTATGTACTGTACTAAAAGTAACATTACACAGCGGTGAATCACAGTAATTAGGATATCATCTATTTTTGATCTAGCAAATCATTTTCTCATACATAGTGGCTGTACATGAAATCAGCATGAGTCTTTATACTACCACAGACCAGAATTAGAGTTATGAGGAAAAAGAGATTGAGGAGGTTTTAGGTTGTGAAGGTTTATTACTGAGCTGGAGAGAATAAATTCAGTGGTACATGATGTCATCATCTAGCTGCCAGGAGAAGGGTGTTGTATATTCTGATAAATAGACTTTTATTTACATAAAAGACCTGCATTCCTTGCTTTTGCCTTTGGTGCCCAGCATCTTCACCACAGAGGATTCTTTTTCTAGTTCACAGAGCACTAAAGCAGCAATAAAAACAAATAGTGCTAAATCCACAATGAAACTTTTAACAATATTTTACAGGTTCAAATATTCAAGTTAGCTTAACTGTTTTGTACTAATTTTGAGTAAATAGTAGAGACGGGCAAATCGATTCTAACAAAGTGGAATTCGTTTAGAATTTCAGGAAAACTTCGGTTCTGCACGAAGCTGAAGTTTATGGTACTTCGCGGGAACGAATCGTCTTTTTTCTAAAATGGCTGCGAGCGCATGGCGTTACATGGGGCAGAGAACTATGGGAGGAAGAAAGAACACCCTCAATGACATGTGCAGACAAGAAGCCAATCAGCAACCAGCGGGCTTCTGTGATGTCACAGCCCTATATTTACAGGTGCCATCTTAAATTCTCACACTTCTCACTGTGACTTCTGTCAATAAGCATCTGGCTGCACTCTTTATAAAACAAACTCGTTTTTTTCAGCTACTGGGGTGAAAGACCTTCACAAGTGTGTGTCATGTACACACTTGTTACTCAATCAGCGTTATTATTTTGTTTTAGTTTGTGGGATATTCTCCTTAAAGTCCAGAGTGGCTGTACTTCTGCCCCATACACGCCTGAATTACATCTGGTTTTTCTGCAGGGTATTTTATACCCAATGGTTAATTTAGCCTCTTGATTGTGAGGTAATTTGGAGTAAAATACAGGGTGTGTGTATTTTACCCCATATACACCTGTATTCCATCTGGTTTTTCTGTAGGGTATTTTATACCCAAGAGTTAATTTAGCCTATTGTTTGTAGGGTAATTTGAAGTAAAATATAGGGTGTGTGTATTTTTATCCCATATACGCCTGAATTTCATCTCATTCATTCTATAGGGTATTTTATACCCAGGGTTAATTTCTCCTCTTGTTTTGTGGGGGAATTTGAGTCAAATACAGGGTGTGTGTAATTCTGCCACACACACACCTGAAATCAGACCGGTGGGGGTATTTTAATCTGTGGCCAAGAGTTAATTTATTCACTTTTGTGGAGAATTCTGTGTCAAATCCAGTGTTTGTGTATGTCACCCCTACATACATCTCAAATCCAGCCACTTCAGTCTCTTGGGATATTGCTATCTGTGGCAAACAGTAATTTTTTTTTCAATTATTGTGGTGATTCTGTTAAATGCTGATACATGTAGAGCCCCCCTAAAAGAGTGTAGAGGGTATCATCAGTAATATTGCATTGACGTCACTAATCATTTTGTCATTCCTTTTTATCCTTCAGTGTCCGCTTTCAATTGGTCAATAATCCATCATTGCTTAAGCCAAAAAGAAACAGAAGTTGAGCTAAAAAATAAGTAAGTGAAATATTTGCACGTGTTCTGTGTTTTGTATCTATTCCTGCTTTTGGCTAGCTACTCATTTGAAAATCCTGATGTAAACAAAGGACCATTGTCACGGCGCGTGGGGCCGCGGCTCGCCGTGGCCGTCCCCCTGCGCGCACGGGGTCGGGCGCGCGTGCCGCGGCTGTCCGCAGCCGTTGTCCTCCTCCTGCCCGGGAAACCCCGTACTTACCAGTCCCCGCTCCTGTGTCCAGCTCTGACAGCCGCCGTGCGCATAACCGCTGCTTAAGTCGCGCGCGCGACGGCTGGTCGGGATTTAAAGGGCCAGCGTGCCATTAACCCCTTACCGCCGGAGCCAGTTTTGGCCTCTCTGACAGAGCCCTATTTTTGAAATCTGTCATGTGTCACTTTATGTGAGAATAACTTTTTGACACTTTAACCTATCCATGTGATTCAGAGATTGTTTCTCGTGAACACATTGTCTATAAGATAGTAAGAAATTTTGGTCCAAAAATGATTGTTTTTTTTGTGAAAAATATCAAATTAGGGTTAAAAATGTGAAAATTTACCAATTTCAAACTTCAAAAATTCTGCATGTAAGACAGATAGTTATTCCCACTCAAAAAAAGTTATAACAACCATCTACTATATGTCTGCTGTAGTTTGGCATCATTTTTTTAAATGTCTTTTTTTTTTTTTACGACATTAGGGGGCTTATAAATTTAGTAGTAATTTTCAAATTTTAAAGAAAATTTGCAATATACATATTTTTAGGGACCATTACAGTTCTAACGTGACTTTGATTGACCTGTATGTTAGATACCCCCATAAATGGGCCTCTCTAAGAAACTACACCCCTTAAAGGGAAATTTAAAACCGAATTTAGGAGTTTATTAACCCATTAAGTTTTTTCACAGAAATTAAGCAAAGTGGAAGTGAAATTTCAAAATTTCACTTTTTTTGCAGATTTTCAATTTCATGCATTATTGACAAGAATACGGTAAATGTGATCAGGGAAATGCAAATTAATTTTGATTCCCAGATTCTGTCCATTTTCACAGATATCCCATATGTGGCCCTAGTGCATTTTTTTGGCTCAACCACAAGCCCCAGAATAGATGGAGCACCTACTGGACTCTGGGGCCCTCACTTTCAGTACAATTTTATTGAGGGGCCATTTCAGGTTTGCGGACACCCTAAGGTTCCAAAACGTAATAAATACCCCTAAAAGGACCCCATAAATGGAATACAATACACCTCTTACGGAATATATCCAGAGGTGTAGTGAGTATATCGACCCCCACAGGCGTTTCACAAATTTTTTTAGCGTTCGGCTCTGAAAATAAAAAAAAATATTTTTTTTTTCCAATAATCTGCAATTTTTAGCTGAAAATGTTTAATTTTTACAAGGAATCTTTGGAAAAAAAAAGCCCCAAAATGGTGTTTACGCAATTTCTTCCAAGTTCGGCAATACCCTACATGTGGGTGTAAACTGCTGTTTGGGCGCATGGCAAAGGGGGTACAAGGAGGGAGTGCTATTTGGCTTTTGGCGCACAGATTTTTGGTGGGCCATGTCGCATCTCCAAAGCCCCCAAAGTACTAAAACAGGTGAAACCTTCCAGAAGTTGCTCCATTTTTAAATTTAACGCCCCTCAGGGATCTCACAAAAAGTGTATTTTGCATTTTGGGCGCACAGGTTTTTCCGTAGTTTTTTTTTAGCATTGGGGCCCTGGAAATGGAGGGGGAAACGCAGTTCCGCCATTGTTTTTGGGCTTCATTTTTACAGTATTCGCCATCGGGATAAATGACGGGAAAAACTTTACTATGGGTTTGGGCAGTACAATTACAATGATATAAAATTTTATATAGTTTTTTATGTTTTATTACTTTTACACAAAAGAAGCGAGTTTTTATAAAAATTGCGTTTTTAAGGTTGTCGTATTCTGACAGCCATAGCTTTCTTAATTTTTGCATATGGGGCCGCTTGTGGCTTGTTTTTTTACGAGATGAGTTGATGTTTTTATTGATACCATTACGGGGGCATATGATTTCTTTGATCACTTTTTATTAAGGTTTTTGTGAAGCATTTTGTACAAAAAACAGCAATCCTGGTAGTGTTTTTTTATTTTTTACAGCGGTCACTGTGTGGTATAAATGACATGCTAGTTTTACTCAGCAGGTTGATACGATTACAGCGATACCACATTTGTATATTTGTTTTAATGTTTTACTGCTTTTAAAACAAATAAAAACACATTTATTTGAAAAGGAAAACACGTTTTTGCATCACCGCAGTCTGAGAGCCATAACTGTATAGGGACTTTTTTTTTGCGGGATGAGTTGACGTTTTTATTGGTATCATTTTTGGGGGGACAAGACTTTATGATCGCTTTTTTTAAAACTTTTTTTGTAGGGTGAAGAAAATACTGCAATCCTAGCAGTGTTTTTTATTTTTATTTTTTAATAGCGTTCAACCTGCAGTATCCGTGACAAGTTAGTTTTTTCTCTGTGGGTTGAGACGATTATGGTGATACCCAATTTATGTAGTTTTTTTATTTGAAAGCACAATTTTTTGGAAAAAAAAGTGTTTTTATTGTGTAAAACAATATTTATGCATCACTATCTTCTAATAGTCAGAACTTTTTTATTTTTCCTTTTTACAGAGCTGTGTAAGGAACTTTTTTTTTTCGGATGAACTGCGTTTTAATTGGCATCACTTTGATGTTGATATGAGTTTTTGATTACTTTTTACTCCATTTTTATGTGCTGCGGGATGAACAAAATTTGCTATTCTGTGACTGTTTTTTGGGTTTTTTTTTTTACGGCGTTCAACCGTACGGGTTAATTAACATGACAGATTTATAGGGTGGGTCGCTTACACACGGGGGGATACCAAATATGGTACTTTATTTATTTTTGATCTTTTTTAGGGCGATTGGCGTTTGTAAAAGGGGGAAAAGGGGGGATTTTACGTGTTTTTTTATTTTATTTTTTTTTTGTTTGTGTTTTACTTTTTTACACTTTTTTTTAACTTTTTCATACTTTTTACACTTCCCCCCTGGGGGAATTGCATGAACGATCGTCAGATCATTCATGCAATAGGAGATCAGCATACAGCTTATAGCTGTATCCTGGTCTCCATGGCAACTGTCTGTCACGCTGCCCACAATGCATTGTGGGCATCGTGACGTCACCAGACAACCCGGATGCTGTCAGTCAGCGTCCGGGCTGTCTGGTCGGAGACTCAGTCGCGGCGCTCAGCGGCGTTACTGCGCCGAGATCGGCGGGCAGCAGGAGCTCACTCCTGCCGCCCGCAGCCGCGATGTCGCGATGTCTCTCGTGTCCCTCTCGAACTTTCTGAGCTTGTTTTGCAAAGGGACACGAGAGACTATATACATAATCGTGTGTACACCTGGGCGGATGAGAGAAAAATCTCCCGGAATCGCAGTAGAAGACGTTACGATCGCGGCGAGCAGGCATCATCAGGTACAGATGAACAGTCGGATAGATCTACTTCTAGTCAAAGAGGACAAGGCAATCGCGATTTTTTAGAAGAAGCAGGCAGTATGGAGAGAGTAAGAGGAACAAGATATCCTACCCCTGGCAATACGGGTACATCGGTCCGGAGGGGCACAAGGAACAGAAAGAAACTCTACCCTCTCTAGTATGTAACATCTCATCTAAGACGCTTACACCTGACCAACGAGCAGTAATGGAAAAGGGACTAAATTATGTTCCTACCCAGGAGACCAACCTGTTTGACTTTTCTGTGGATTTTTATAAATTTTGTAGGGGGATTCGATTAAAGATGCATTTTTCGCAGGATAGAGATCTCCGGATATCGTCAGAAAGTAAGGTGTATACTAGATTAAAAAATAGAAGTCAATTTGACCCAGATGTTAATAATGCCTCATTAAATGTGTTCCAACAGCTAGTTACACAAGAAGTCACACAAGGTTGGGAACGAGTTAAAAAATGGAAGGGTAATAATTTATCTAAGCAAGAAAGACAGGCATTTACTCAGATTAGAACGGACCCCGCCCTTGTTATAAAAAAGGCTGACAAGTGCGGGGCCTCGGTTATCATGGATTTAGAAAAATATCTACAGGAGGTAGCTAGACAACTTGCTGATCAACAGGTCTACAAAAAACTACCATCAGACCCTACTAAAGAAATTAGTATAAAAATTGAGATAGTACTCACAGATGCAGTGACCCAGGGGATCATTGATGAACGAATAAAAAACTTACTTACTAAATCCAACCCCAGGGTCCCTATCATGTATATCGTTCCCAAAATTCATAAGTCTTTACAGTCCCCCCCGGGCCGGCCTATTGTGTCCGGCATTGAGTCTTTACTAGAACCCTTGGCAGTGTATCTCGATTCGTACTTACAAAAAATAGTGAAGAGGGACCCAAACAATTTACAAGACACTGGTCAATTCCTTAAGAGGATAGGAGATATCGACTGTACCGATGTGACATATCTATGTACCTTGGACATTAAGTCCCTTTATACAAATATCCCTTATATAGAGGGAGTCCAAGCAGTGAGAGAAGCACTGTGTATGGACCCTAAATTATCGAATGGAGAAATTGCCTTCCTCATGCAATTACTGGATCTTATACTCACCCAAAAATTTTTTTAGATTTGGGGATACTTTCTTCCTCCAACTACAAGGCACATCTATGGGGTCTCCGGTAGCCCCGAGCTACGCTAACATTTTTATGCAATTTTTTGAAAAATAATTTGTTAAGAAACATGCCCTATATGATCGGGCTAAATGCAGGCTGCGATACGTCGATGACGTGTTCCTCCTTTGGTCTGGCTCTGAGACCGAGTTGGGGTACTTTGACAATGGTATTAATAAAGCCCATCCATTGATAGAGTTTACCATCACTAAGAGTAGAGAAGCTATCTCATCTGGATGTATGGGTTAAAAAGGAGGAAGGAAAAGACAGATTAACGTCTTCTTTACATACAAAAGAGACAGATTGTAACAATATGTTACACAGAAATAGTCAACATGCCCCGCAGACCTTTAAAGGCATATGTAGATCTCAATTCATACGAGCAAGATGTATATGCTCGAATGATGAGCACTATTTCAAACATATGGAAAAGATAATCCAAAAATTTGTGGAGCGTGGATACGACAGAGCAGAGGTTACAGCAGTAGGAGAATAGGTTGCTTGTATACCCCGCAATGAGTTACTGCTAGTTAAGACCAAGAAGATAGATAGGCGGTTTACATTTGTCAGCACTTATGATGCACATTCCGCTCTAATTAAAAAATCAATTCAAAAAAATTGGAAGATACTACAGTCGGATCCTAACTATGGTTATCTGTTTAAGGAAGGCCCAAAATGGATTTTTAGAAAAGGAAAATCATTGGGAAAACAACTAATAAAGTCCGATATTGTAAAAAAGAAAAAACGAGACAGGGTTTTAAAAACTGCCCGTGTTGGAACCTTTGCGTGTCTTCACTGTCAGAACTGCTCCTCCATAATAAAGGGGGAGCATGTCTCACATCCCACCAAAGGTTTCCCAGTCAGAGTCAGAGGGTACCATACTTGCGATAGCTATAATGTTGTGTATATGATTAAATGCCCTTGTGGGAAATCATATATAGGACAGACTAGCAGACAAATAAAGATCCGTTTAAATGAACATAGATCAGTCATCCGGCAATTCATGAAAAAGGATAGGGATGATGTTAAAGATGAAGAGGGAGGCAGACATGGTGAAACATCATTAGCTCGGAATTGGAAGAAAGAGGGACATAGGGTAGCAGAATTAAGGTGGTGTATTCTGGAAAGAATAGAGAATTGTGAGTCGATAGGGATTACAAAAAAGTTGCTTCAGTGTGAGGCTTTTTGGATACACTTCATGGAGTCGCTAGCTCCTAAAGGAATCAATGAAAATTATAGCCTCAAAATGTTTCCTTAAAATGTCTCCTTGAGTTTGTTCTTGTTTTTATTGTTGTTGTTTTTATCTTATGTGTCGTTCCTTTATAAGGGACGCCCACATCGATGTGCGCATGCTTGAGAAAGAGGCAACAGTGTCTCGAAACGTCGCAGACTGACGTGCGCTCAGCTCGGACTCCTGGGTTATATAAGATTAGGAATATATGGTACTTCTGCACAAATCTTGTTCAGACGATGAGTATCGTAAACTTAAATAGGCCTGCACCGCAGAACCACTACAGCCAATGGATAAGCTTGGTGCAGCGGCGTAACTAGAGAAGTCTAGGCTCCATAACAAGTTTATGACATCACCATACATTTCACCACCATACTGCTACCAAACAAATCCCACTATACCTATAATGCTAATACATATGGACCTGATTTTACTGCCAGAACACAACCACAAATTGCCACCAGTGACTGGATAATACTCCTATACTATTAAAGATCATTACACATAGACCAATATTACCACCATGTAGTGACCATAAAGTGGTATATACCAGTGTACACAGCTGCTCTACAGACTGTTTGTTACCCCCATACAGTGACCATATAGTGGTAGATACATGTACACAGGTCCTGCAGACTGTATAAAACCACCATACAGTGACCATATAGTGGTATATATCAGTGTACACAGGTCCCCTTCAAACTGTATATTACCACTAAACAGTGACCACATAGTGGTAGACACACAGACTCTGCAGACATATATGTGATTGCATAGAAGTTATATCTTGTGACTCACAGGTGACATTTCTCTGACGAGTTGTTGACTTTCCCTTTTATTCTGCATCTGGTCTAGACCGCCATGATGACTTCTCCCAGACACCACTCATCCCTGCAGATTTGGACAAATATATCTTACAATTCTTCCTCATTGTCCCCTATGTCCTGTACAAACTCCTCAGGGGTGGCAGAGGGGTATAGGCTATAGCTTAGAGGCTCAGTCTCCTAGAGGGGAGAGGAGGAATAGAGGATTCAACCCCTGGACATTGTGTTACAGCTATGGCCTGCAACCTTCAGAATCATGTTACCAGGTAGGTAGACCCCCATTAGTTAGGTTGATATGCCGAAGGTAGGTAAGTTGGTAGGCTCCAGGTAGGTAGGTAGGCAGTAGTTAGGCCACAGGTAGGTAGGTAGTACATAGGCCTCAGGTTTGTAGACCACATGTAGATAAGTTGATTTGTCCTATGTGGATAGGTAGGCAGTAGTTAGGTCAAAGGTAGGTAGGCTATAGGTAGGTAGATTGGTCCTAGGTAGACAGAAGTTAGGCCCCGGCTAGGTAGGCAGCACCCAGGTAGGTAGGCTGTTTCTAGGCCCCAGGTAGCTAGGTAGGCAGTAGGTGAACCACAGGTAGGCTGTAGGTGGGCCCCAGGTAGCTAGGTAGATAGGCTATAGGTGGGGCCCACATAGGTATATAGGGTATAGGTGGGGCCCACATATGTAGGCACGTAGGTAGGCTATACAGGGCCATATAGGTAGGTAGACAGGGTTTAGGTAGGGTATAGGGGCTCATATCGGTAAGCAGTGTTTAGGTAGGCTACAGGGTTCCATATAGGTAGGCAGGGTTTACGTTTTCATTGGTATTAAAAAAAGAAACAAAGAACTTACTCACCTGTCTCTTGTTCTCCTGATGCTACAAGCATCTGGACAGCTTCTAAACTCTGCGTGTGCGGCGTGATGATATGACGTTATCGCTCCCCCAATGTCGGCACTGTGGGCCGGTGCCTGGTAAGCTAAAGGCCTTAGGCTTGCCCAGTAGATTTGGAGAGTGGAGTGCCAGGGGTGTTCTGTTCTGCTAGGACTGGGCAGTCCTGCCTTTGAACGCTCGGGACAGAGGGTTCAACGTGGATAAATGTAAAGTTCTGAATCTGGGTACTAATAATCTGTATATACCATATGTCTTGGGGGATAGAAAACTGGGAGATCATAAACTATAGAACAGAATGCAATGTCAATCAGCTGTCTCTAAGGCAAGCAGGATATTGCCGTGTATTTAAAGAGGTATGGACTCGCGGGACAGGGATGTAATATTGCTGCTATATAACACATTGGTGTGGCCTCAATATGCTATTCAGTTCTTGGCTGCAGTTTATAGAAAGGATATAACAGAACTAGAGAAAGTGCAAAGACGACCAACCAAACTAACAAGGTGAATGGAGCATTTGAATGGCCACTACAAAATGTATGGGGAAAGCTATATTATGTAAAACCTCATCAAGAGACAAGGGGACATTCCATTAGGCTGGAGAAAAAAAGGATTCAATCTCCAGAGATGAAAAGCCTTCTTCACCATGAGAATTATGAATCTGTGGAATAGTCTGCCTGAGGAGCTGGTCAGAGCAAGAACAATTGAGGGTTTCAAGAAAGGCTTACGTAACTACATAGTACTTAATAATATATAATACCCCTTGCTGACATTGGACATACCTATACATCCTGGCCAGGAAGGTTTTCCAGCACATGTACATACAGGTATAGTGTGTCCCAGGGAATAAGAAAGGAGGAGACAAGCTTGAGTGTTGATGTTAGGAGTAGTTGTCATAGTACAGGCATCTTCGGGCTCTCTCTCTCAGGTGCTGGACTACAGTGGAGGTGGAATGCAACTGAGTTGTTGGTGATCTGGACAAGTTCCCTGGGGTACTCACTTTGGTGTATGGTAAGAGTAGTAGTGCGGCCTGGCCGAGACGTGCCCAAGATGGTAGTGGTTGTAGTTGCACAGAGACACACACACACATGGAGTCAATGTAGTTGGTAAAATAATGTCCGTCTTTACTGAAGATAATTAACTTCTAAGTAGCGAAATAACATGATCCCAGTTCTCATTAACAATTCTCCCAATCCACAGGGAAGTACCCAGCTGGGTGATGAGGGGTCAGGAGCTCCTTACCATAGCAGCAATATGGTGTACCTGTTGAGAGTAGTGGTCTGTATCCCCATTGTAGCAGACTTGAAGTACGGTGGCAGCCTAATCCTCCTTCTCCTATTGCACACTAAACTCTCTCTTGTCTTGCTGTGGACCTAGCAATGGTCACACAGGCTTGCAGCTTTCTTCTTTCTAAGCTACCCTCAAATAGCAGAGCGTCTTACCAGACTGAGCCCAACTGCCCTTCTTGCTTTCAACTGCTTTCAACTGCCACTTCTGGCATGAGACCTCTCCACCCCCTTGTCCAATACTGAGTTAGGTGTTGAAACACTCGGTGTGAGGTGGCTAGAAGCTTAACCCTTGCTGGCACAAGGGCCGACACAATACTTTCCCAAAGATACAACATACGTTACACATAATTGACACATAATATACATTGTGACAAGAACACACCCCTGACTCAACCCCTCAGACTACAGTACCCTGTACTGAGGTATTACAAAGGTGCGTACTGGATACAGTGTGGGCTCATAAGCGGAGCTCTCAGGATTGGGACATAGAACCAGTTATACATTACAGCTGGCCCAGTGACTGGTCACCCACGACAGGAGTTCTCTCTGGGTTTGGCAAATAACCCTTTAGTTGCAACAGTCAATAATTACCCAAACAGCAGTTTACACCTACATAATGGGAGCTGCTGAACTTCCAAGAAATTGTACAATAAATTTTGGGGTGCTTTTTTTCCAGGATTCCTTGTGAAAATGAAAAAATTTTCAGCCAAGATTGAAGATTGTTGGAAAAAAATAAAATTTTAATTTTCACAGCATAACGCTAAAAAGATTTTTGAAACACCTGTGGGGTTGATATACTCACTACAACCCTGGTCTTTTTAGGGATGTTTATTAAGTTTTAGCACCTTAGTGTCCACAAAACCTGACATAGTGCCTAAAGAAAATGGTAATGAAAACGAAACCCCAAAGTTCAATAGGTGAGCCTCCTGTTCTGAGGCTTGTGGTTGAGTCAAATAGTGCACTAGGGCCACATATGGGATATATCTAAAACTGCAGAGGCGTAACTTGAAGGTCATGGGCCTTAGTGCAAAGACGCAGTGAAACGCGCATCGGTGATTACTCGTGTGAGTGTTGGTGTGTGTTTTGTAGTAAAATCACATTGCTATTTATTCGATACGTGTTTGTGTCCGTTTGGGAACCGACAGACAGATCCAAACACGTATCCAAAAGCGTATGTAACACAGAGTCAAAGACGCCGTGTGAACATACCCTAAATGTAATCACAATTTCACTCCGGTTCTTCCTTTTTCAGCTATGGATACACAGCAGCTCTGTATGGTGTCCTCAGTCACCAACAAAATGGTGACTCATGGCTACAATCCACATCCCCCCCTCCTTATGCACACAGGAGAGGGTGGGGGGGCATGTGAGGTGTACATGCTCTTTGAACATGAACCAATTTTTTTTCTTGGATGTGCTCCCTCTGGTGGCTAAGAGTGGGAAATATTTAAAATTAGTATACATTTTTTAATATTTACCACAAATTAAATGAAATAAAAAATATACAAAATATTTAGACAAAAATGAACACACAATATTTCATCAATAGAAAAAAAAATATTTTTTGATGACAGATTCCCTTTAAGGCAAACATTGTCTCCTTTTAAACTTTGGTTGCTATATTTCATTGTATACGTTATATGTGCTGGACACAAATGTATGGTAGACCACGATTGTGTGCCCAACTCAATAAAATGTATACAATTGTGAAATAGAAGACATGTATTCCAAAAATAATTATGTTTGCCCCATAGACCCTGTGGCTCTACTGTCGTATACATCGGTATTGGTACTAGCAACAAAGGCACAAAACATGTTACTGTAAAACTCCAGCATAAAATGAATGCTATTACCTTAAATACTTAGTGTACAGTCTTCTACCAAGCCTCAGCTGAAAACTGTTCTGACCAGCAGTGGAATGAAAACTTGGTCAGTTTCAGTCATGTAGAGGACATTGAGTGATCTCTGAAATTACTACATTAAGTTCACATCACATTTATGGTCTTCGTATAACGCATGTGCTTCATCTGACAGATGCAGATTGAAATCAAGAGTAAACATGACTTGCTGATATTGCTTGATTGCTATTTTCATATGGATTGACCACATTGTGTTTAATTACTTGACGACCAATAGCCGACTTTAAATGTCCAGGTGGTGGCAGTTTAAGGGCGCGTTCACACGGCATAGGACAAATACCAGCCGGTTTGCCGGACGGTGTTTGTCCTGATTTGCGCCCATCCCCACGGCCGCGGGGGGGACGGCTTTTCTCCGGCCGACGGAAAACCCGTGCAGTGGGACTGCTGCACGGGTTTTCCATAGAGCACAATTGTGCTCATTTTCGGACGGTTTTTCAGACGGTCTGAAAAACCGCAAACCGGCTGATAAAACCAGCCGAAAAACCGTGTCATGGGGACATGCCCTAACTCTGCATTGGGATGTTGTGGAACATCCATGCAGAGAGCACAGCTGTACACTAGTTGTACAGTTGCGCGGGTGGAGATGTGGTTATTAGCCATAGCTGGGCTTTTCAATGAGAAGTTGTGGATTGTTTATTACAATACCTGCCTTCTCAATCACTGTGTATACAGTGCTGAATAAGCACTATATAAACGCACAGGCAGGAAGCTGCCAGGGATCACCAACTGCCTGAGCTTTTGGATTTTAAGGCTATGTTCACACGGCTTAAAATAGGACGTATTTCAGTCCGTAATTACGCGCCGTAGTGCACAAATTACGGCTGGAATACGTCCTAGTCATTACGGTAATCCACAGGTTTCATAGAGATTTGCCGAGCGGGGAGATAAGTGACATGTGAATTACTAGCGGCGTATACGCGCTGCTGGTAATGCAAGTCTATGGGCTGTTTGTCCAGCACTGATGCTTCCATCAGTCCAGTCTTTGTTGACATGCCAGCACTGATGAAACCATTAATCGAACACATAATAACTGCTGCATTGCTACAAAAGTGTTGGGCGGAGGGGTAGCAGATGAGCAGGTTAGAACTGTGCTATTTATATGCTGCTCTGTTATTCTATTAGACAACCTCTTTAATTTTAGGGTATTATGTTAGGTGAATGGTGAGGAGTCATATTCTCTAAAAATAGGCAATGTGCATGTCATTGAAAATGTTGGTTCATTCATAATCCTTAGTTCTGTTGCCCAATAAAAATTTAAGAGGAAGATGGCAACACTTGTTTTGGTTCTGGTCTTCTGTCAGTAGTTATTACAGTATGTTGTCAGTACACTGTATATGCACAACACGGAAATATTAACTCCTTAACGACCGTGCACCGTCTTTTGACGGCGGCTGGAGCGGGACGTCCGTCTGCAGCGACTTCTTTTGGCGTCGCTGCAGCCATCAGAGTTTGCGGTACTACACAGCCCTGATCCCAGAGCATCTCCTATGAGCATCGAGGAGCGGGGGAAACCTCCGCACCCCGGTGCTTTAACCCTTTCATTGCGGTGGTGCGTTACTGCAGCGCAATCAAAGGGTTCTTCTGCTCTGTCGGGTGATCGAAACACCCGGTCACACTACAGAGCTCGGGGATCGGCTGCACAGTCAGCCCTGGGTATCTAAAGTAGCCCCAGGGCTGTCTGTGTAACAAGCCAGTGCTTAGGGCAGACTGTGTGCTGTCCTAATCACTGCCTGTGTCAGACTGACACAGATTATAATGTATTAGCATATATGAATATGCTAATACATTACTAAGTGTAAAAAAGAAAAAAAAAAGGGAAAACAGTTATCTCTTCAGGGGATTAAAAAAAAAACATAAAAAGTGTAAAAAATAAATAAAAAATAAATAATAAAATAAAAATAAATATTTAATAAAAAATAATTGTGCATAAATTACACACACAAAAAAACCTACACATATTTGGTATCCACACGACCGTAATAACCTGTAGAGTTAATTTAACAAGTTATTAAGTGTGAAATGTGAATGGTGTAAAAAAAAAATTAAAAAAACTAAAAATATTAAAAAAAAAAAAAAAATAAATAAAAAAAATATAATAATACTGCAATCATTTATAAGTGAACTCAAACTATTCCCCCATAAAGTAAAACTTGTCTCGAATAAAACGAGGTCTCATACAACTGCGTCATTGAAAAAATAAAGTTACAACTGTTGAAACGCAAGGAGGCAAAAACTAAAAAAAAATTCTGGTCATTAACTACTTTTCAGGCATTCAGCTTAAGGGGTTAAAAGGTGTATGTGAGGAAAATTGACCCCCAGCTTCCACACATGTCTCTAAGAAGCAATCAATCAATTAGGCAAAAAGCATGTCCCCAATTTTATGCAGGACCTGCCTGCTCCCAATCCATCCATAGGAAACAAAGCCAGCAGGGAGTCGAAGAATCAAAGGATTGTCAGTTCATTTCATTAGCACCTAGCCAGACTCGTGCTCTCAGACCCTAGCATCAAAGAGATGGACCATTCTCAGCAGGGATTTATGAGAGAACTATGCATCACAGGTCCACCCCAACATCATATTTTTAAATATGAAATGTCCCACATGCATAGCTGCCACTCCTGAATTTGTAGGGCACACCGTCAGGAAAAAAAACGGAAGGCTTGGACAAGGAACATAACAGAAAGTCAGTGTTTGGTACCAAGTCGTAGTTTGGACCCACCTGGTTCTGATAGTGCCAGGGGCACAAAGCTGCGGCATTGCCCTGCCGCAATATGCTCCATTCTGTGTCCGAAGCCAAAAACTGCATGGCCCGAGAGGGTGGAGAATGTAGACCGTCCCAGGGGCGTGAGAGGATATGACAGAGGATGTGAAGGGGGTGTGATGTGGGATGTCCCACTACTGTTTTAAGTCTAAACCCAGATGGGCCCAGTGTTGTTTTTATTGGAGGGGGGTACCTGCACCAGCATTCCAGGAACATCCACACACAGGAGCAAGGCCACATTCACCCCCACATGTGTGCCCAGCACAAGCCCAACTTAAGGTAAATATACACATCTTGCTGCTTCTTTATTTGTAACCATATCAGTATTTGCACCTTTGACCAATATATGTATAGTTATACCCCTATGTATATACTGCTTGTCTAGTGCATCCCCTAAGGTGATTAAATCTATAAACTTTAATTCTGAGCTGGTCTGTTGTCTTGATCGACGATCTCACATGTCCATTTTGCTCAGTCTCTAATATACCACTATCTTGGCTGGTTCCTGGCCTTGTTATAATGGACCGGTCTTATAATTAACGAGGAACTGGTGGCTGTCTACCGGTCTGGCAGGGTTCTGTTTCGCCGGTGTGGGTAAACAGATCTCTCCCAGCCATTTAGGGTTGTGGGCGAGTGGGGTATCCTCTCACACTCCCTGGGTCTTCCTGTGCCCGTGTGAACAGGAGTTAACTATGAAACCGTATCTGACTGACTTCGTGCACCTCTAGGGAGAGCGCAACGCCACGATACACCCCAAGTCAGGCATGGGCTCGAATGGGCGCAGGCTTTTCCTGACAGAATGGTGGCAGCTTGGTGTGATCAAGACAATAGTTTGTGTGAGTGCAGGGCCCATACTCCCAGACACTAAGGACTACCAGCAGTGGCTTTTGCGGCTGGGGTCTTAAGATCAGTTCAGCACTAGACAGTCCGAGTGAAAATACGAGGTGTGGTACATTCAGGTTGCAGTTTTTGTATCAGTAACCAAGGGTTGCAAGGATGGCTGGTCGCAGCAGGGGCAAAAATAACCAACTGGCCAAAGCTGTAGGATACAGATGGTGAAGATAGCCAAGGTGAGGAGGAGCTCAGCCCAGACCGGGACCATGACGGCGAGCTTCAAGGCGAAGGGGAAGGGGAGTGCAGCACAGGTTCCTCAAGGAGCCAGTCATAGATAGTCAATTCCACAGTGGGCCGCTCAACCTTGGCTATCCTCCTGAAAGCTGCCCTGGCTAAGCTCGAGGTTGGAGACCTCGACGCCTACAGTGCCCTCCGAGCAGCTGCAGAATATCATGAGCAAGCAGAGGCGGCAGCTGCAGAACATCATGAGCAGGCAGAGGCAGCAGCTGCAGAACGCCGTGGGCAAGCAAAGGAATGCCAGCGCGAGTGTGACCACCAATTGCAGATGCTCCAGCTACAAACCGCACAGCCTACCCCAGCCATTCATGAGTCCCCAGAGACCCAAGTCCCACAACTGCAGGCAGATGACTTCCTCATATTGGATAAAGGCGGGGACATGAACACCTTCTTGTTGGCATATGAGAAAATTTGCCACCAGCACCATATACCCAAGGATCAGTGGGTCCAGTACCTAACTCCTCGTCTCCCCGGACCTATGAGGATGTCAAGCAGGCTTTGGTACAGCAGTTCAACATAACCCCAGAGATGTACCAGAAGAAGCTCCGGAGTTTGCAGCTGGGCCGACCACATGTGGACCCTCCTGAGAGCAGTCGACCAGTGGACCTCTGGGTCGGAGATCACTACCATCCAGCAGCTTAAGGAACTCATCGCGACAGAGCAGTTTTTGTTGAACTGCCCAGAGGACTTCCAACAGCACATTCGTGACAGGAAACCGCAGGGGGCTTCCTCCACAGCAAACCTTGCAGACGAGTATGCCAACAATCGGGCATCGGAGACCAGGAAGCACGCCAGCTGGAGAGGGGATAAAGCGCACGTTGTGCCAGTTGTCCCGAGCCCCAAGCCCGTGTTTCCATGTCCGTCGGGGAACCCCAACTCTGTCACCTTTGTAAACAGCCGGGACACTTCAAGGCCGCATGTCCCAAGCGCCAGAAGTGCCCATTCCAGTCTCCTTTTCCAAGGTCCCCCAATATATTGTGTGTGGCTGGGGGTGGGGAAAGGCCCCTTGATAGCTGTAAGCCTGTTACCGTAGGCCGAGCTGTGACCATGGGACTCCAGGACACAGACGCTGATATGACTGTTGTGCGGCCTGAGCTGGTGTCCCCCAAAGAACATGATACCCAGAAAGACTCGCGCTGTCTCCAGAATTGTAGGAATTGCGCCGCCGCTGCCAGTCGCCAAGGTTTATTTGGACTGGGGTGCCTGGCAGGGAGCGTGGGAGGTGGGGGTATCACCGAACATTTTGGCCATAGTGTTAATAGGGACAGACTTAGGGCGGCTAGTGGCACATTTTGAGGCCCCTGAACCCCTCATGTTTGCTCCCTCCAAATGTAATGTGTTATCCACCCCAGTTAATAATGTGGACAGTGTTATTAACCTGTATACTGATGGGAGTGTGGGGATGGGTGATGTGATGTATCCCTTTCCACCATATGGAGAGGAGGTAAGGGCAGTAGGCAGCAATGAGGCAGCATGGTGTGTCCAGCCAGCCTGCTGGGATTTTTTGTCCCCTGGTGTGTTAGCAGAGGGGACAAAGATGGGGAAGATAGCTGCGGTGGGCGAGCATGCAGATGAGGCAAGGCTCCCAGGTAAGGCCACAGGGCAGGGTCTCCCCACAACCGGGACAGACAGGGGCCAGACAGCTGCAGTGGGGGAGCATACAGATGAGGCAGGGCTCCCAGGTAAAGTCACAGGGCAGGGTCTCCCCACAAACAGGATCTCAGAGGACAAGGTTAGGCCGATTGGACTGGCGACTTGTAAAGACGCAGAGGAGGAAGGAGCTCCACCAGAGGTTGTAGCGGTCGTGGCTGCAGGAGGTCCCTTACGGGCCCAACGGCATCCTCCCATTGGACCAGGAAAGTGCCAGGGTAGGCGAGGGCCAGGAAAAAGGTCCCAGAGAAGTGACAGAAGACGTGACAGTCTAATCCATTCTGGCCATGTCTAGTTGAGCGTTTCAGGCAGTGTTAGAGGCTAACTAGGCGGCACAGCCTCTTTTGGACTCAGACACTGCGCGGGTGGTCTGGGACCAAGGACATCTGTACTACATGACGGTCCGACCGAGTTCACCGGAGGGCGTAGCCTAGGGATGGGCGGTTGGTGGTACCATATCCATTAAGGGAGTAGTTGTTTCGGGTTGCACACGAGATTCCAATGGCTGGACACCTAGGGATCAGCAAGACAAGGAACAGGCTTGCCCAGCATTTCTACTGGCCAAAAACGGTGACTGATGTGGCTGCCATTCATGCAACAACTGTCAGAGGGTGGGGAAGGCGGGGCTGCGGCCCAAAGCCCCACTGGTAACTCTGCCCATCATTGACGTGCCCTTCAGGAGGATGGCTGTGGATTTAATTGGACCACTGTCCGTTCCAAGCCGTTCCGGGAAACGCTTCGTACTGACGGTAATTGACTATGGGCAACGTATATGGGGGCCCATGGCTCTGGCAAAGGAGGCCTGGGAGGGAGACTGAGCCACCCCTGAGGTGTCGTCATTGAGTATGTTGTGTGCTTCCATGACCAAATGCAGGCCTTGATGCAGCTGGTGCATGAAAATATGTTGCAGGCCCAGGCTGACCAGAAGCGGTGGTACGACCAGAACGCTTGTAAGAGGATCTACCAGGTGGGTCAGAAAGTGTAGGTACTGGTCCCTATGCCACAGGACAAGATTCAGGCAACCTGGGAAGGCCCATACATTGTGCACCAGCAGCTCAATGCCATAACGTATCTAGTCACCCTGAACCACGACCAGGGAAGGCGGAAGGCCTTCCAAGTGAACGTGATGAAAGCACATCATGAGCGGGAGGTATGTTCCCTTCCCGTGTGCAACCTGCCCGAGGAAGGAGAGATGGAGACCCTCCTGGATATGCTCGCCCCGGTCAGGGCAGGTGGATCCATAAAGGATGTGGGGATTTACGGACAGCTCCTGGAGGACCAACGGTCCCAGCTGTGGGAAACTCTCTACCCCTTTAAACATGTTTATTAAAGATGTAAACATTATCCATAGTACAATTGCGCAACAGTGTGACTGATCAAATGAACAGGATTGAATTACAGGCAAAATTACAAAACTTAATCTAAAGAACAGGTAAAACTGCAAAAACAAACGTAGCAACTCACAGTAAAAATGAAAACCTCAATTAAAAGCCTAAGGAACTTATGCGTCTCTGTGCATGGGCTAATCAAGAGAGAGGAGGTGAAAGTAGAAATGCGAAGAGGAATGAAACTTCTGTTTAATAGAACTTACACATGCAATGCTTAGAGTTAATCCATGACTCCCAAAGTTTCCTTTTTTTATGGCAGACAACAGGGGAATCCACTAGTCTAGTTTCACATGCAGTTAAAATTTACACGGCGAATTACCTCTGAAAGGGAGGGAAGAGATGGGTCCTTCCATCTGGAGGCAATCGCCGTCCTAAGCGTAGGAGGGATATCGGCTAAACCTATATCTAGGACCGCTAGCTCCGGTGTTAAGGAGATGGAGAGCTGTACTACCTCAGATAGCAACGACTCAATTGAAAGCCCAAATTTTTTAATGAAGGGACAACCCCACCACATATGAAGCATCGTACCTTGTTGTCCACAACCCTTCCAACACGAGTCTGAAGAGCCAGGGTGCATATGAGCCACTCTAGTGGGCGGCAGGTACCAGCGAAGCTGAATTTTATGCATAGTTTCAGTGTGGTTGGAGCATTTAGATAATTTGCGGGGGAGGGAGAAGGCTTGTTGCCATTGGTCAATAGCGAGGTTGTGGTTGAGTTCTTTTTCCCATTTAAGAATGGCTGGGAGTCTCATAGGTTTGTCCAACTTCATAACCAGGTGATAGATCAGGGGGAGACTCTTCCCACGACCCAAGTTCCCACTAAGAAAGTTTTGAAAACTGGAGTCGGAAGGAGGGGATGGTGGCCAATGTAGATCTTGTATGGTGTGGCGAATTTGGAGGTATTGGAAAAAAAGAGAGTTAGGGAGCTGGAAGGTTGCGGATAGTTCAGAGAAAGAGCACAGAGTGGAGGCCCTAAAGAGTTGATCCAAACGAGATATGCTATATTTTTTCCACAAATGGAAAGAAAAGTTTGTATTCCAGCAATTGACTGCAGCAAGTGGGAAGTCTTTCATATTAAGAGGGATCCAGGATTATGATACACAATGTTTAGACCATACTCTAAATAAGTCCAGCAGGGATTGCAGCCTAGAGTCAGGGGTAGGGCAGCCTAACAAAGATGCTAGTAAGTGGTATCTGACTAAGTAAGGTGTAAAAGAAACGGATTCAAGTTGGGCCCAGGGTAAAGTAGGCGAGGGGTGCCAAAGGAAAAAGGCCTGTTCCAGAAGGATTGCTTCATTGTAGATTGCCAAGTTAGGAACTGCTAATCCTCCTTGGTCATGACTATAAAACAGAGTATCTTTTTTAATCCTTGGTCTGCGACCATTCCAAATAAATTTGGATAACATGTTTTGCATTTTATGAAGAATAGGTGACGGAATCAAGTATGGAATCGATCTGCAGATATAGATAAATTTGGGAAGGAGGGACATTTTGTAAAAAAATTTATTCTAGCTGTCCAGGATAGGTTTAGGGCGGATAAGCGTTTGGTTTTTAGAGTCCAGGGTATCATGTAGAAACGTCTAATTATTTTCTAAGGTCTGAGATGGGGACGCAAAGACCCTAATCCCCAAATAGGTGATAGAGGAATCTGACCAATTAAAACCAAATAGGTTCGACAGGTGTTTTTGGGATAAGGCATTGTTTACTGGGAATAACGTTGATTTAGAGGCATTTAACTTATAAAATGAGAGGGAATTAAAATTTGCTTAGAGAGTTAAGAATTTCTGCAATCGAGGAGCTTGGGTTAGTGACAATTAATAGCACGTCATCCGCATAAAGACTGATTTTATGATGGACCTTGTTGACTGTAATTCCCGTTATGGAGTGGTTGGAACTGATATATTCCGCTAGGGGCTCCATACATAGGACAAAAATTAAAGGGGAAAGGGGACAACCCTGTCGGGTACCATTAGTAATGTCAAATGGAGATGAAAGGAAACAAGAAGTAAGCACTTGAGCAGAAGGGCAGGTGTATAAGGCCAGGATAGCATCTAACAGAAAGCCAGAGAAGCCAAAACGTTCTAATACTGACCGGACGTATGACCAATTCACTCGGTCAAAAGCTTTCTTGCGTCAAGTGATAAGAAAGCAACATTATCAGAGGAGGAACATGCGAACTGGACTAGGTCTAGAATACGTCTCGTAGCATCTCTGGCCTGTCTGCCTTGAACAAAACCGACTTGGTCACTATGAACCAGAGAGGGTAGAATATTATTGAGTCATAAGGCAATAATCTTAGCATAAAGCTTAATGTCGGTGTTCAATAGTGAAATTGGTCTGTAATTTGCGGGGCAATCTAGGGGTTTACCAGGTTTCGGGATGGTAGTGATGGTAGCTGTAAGGAGTTCTTTTAAAGGATGACCTCCAGAGGCCACATCGTTACAAAGGGAAGTGAGGTGGGGGGACAGGATACCAGTAAAAACTTGGTAATACTCATTGGAGAGGCCATCTGGGCCCGGTGCTTTATTTGCCTTACTAATATGGATGGCTTTTTGGACTTCTGCAACAGAGAAAGGTTTGTTTAAGTCATGTAGTTGTGCAGGGTCCAGTGAAGGGAGTTTAATAGAGTGGAGAAATGAGTTTATATCGGGTAAAGGCGGTTCGGGAATGTTCTCAGAAACACGTAAGTTATACAGTTTAGAATAGTATTCTGCAAAGTTGTTAGCGATATCTATGGGATTAATAAATTTGGATCCAGTAGAAGAGGTTAAGTGGGAAATTTTAGAAAGTGCTTTTTGGGATTTAATCCTTTTCGCTAGGATTTTGCTAGGTTTATCCCCTTGCAGGTAGAATTGCCATTTCATTTTCGCTAAATTAAATTCATATTTCTGAAGATATATGGATCTAAGGTTGTTCTTTAGTTCAGCTAGCCGTTCTTTATTTCTAGGGGATGGATCTTTCTTGAACTCTGAGTTCGCTTTCCCAAGGTCAGCCAGTACCTCATCTAAAAGTGCCTGCTTCTTCCTCTTTTCCCTACTAGCTAATTGAATAAAGATCCCCCTAATGAAGGCTTTATGGGCGCACCAAACCAGACTGGCGGAGGAAGCCATATCAACAGTGAGGTCAAAGAAAGTTTTAAGGTGTGAATTTATAAAACTAACATTGGTGGGATTCTTAAGGAGGTAATTATTCAATCTCCAAGGTGATTTTTGGGAGGTAGGGAGGGAACTTTCTATACACATGTCTACTGGGGCGTGATCCGACCAGGTGATATAGCCAATGTTGGATGTCTGAAGTTGGTTAAGCACTATTTTATCTATCAAGAAGAAATCTATACGAGAAAATACATTTTTAGATGCAGAAAAATAGGAAGAGTCTCTTTCAGACGTGTGCAGATAACGCCATACCTCATGTAGTTCCTCTTCTAGTATAAAAGACTGGAGATCTCTAACAGACTTTCCTCTAATTCTGGATCTATCTATGTTGTTACAAGCCACAAGATTGTAATCTCCACACAAAATTAGGCCACCTCTCCGCACGTCCCTTGCTCTGTTTACAACTCCCTTAATAAAAGGAATTTGCTTTTCGTTAGGGGCGTAAATGGTAACAAATGTGTAAGGTCTAGAATTTATGGTGCATACTAAAATAATAAAATGCCCTTTCGGGTCAATAATGGAATGTTGAAGAGAGAATGTTATGGAGCTCCTGATCAATATCGCCACTCCTGCTTTCTTTTGTGATGAGTGTGCTTTAAAAATGACCGGAAAGCGCTTATGCTTTAATCTAAAGTGGTCTGCTGCGATTAGATGGGTCTCTTGAAGGCAAATAACATCTGCTGCCGATTTAGTAAGATCTCGCCAGAACAAGGAATGCTTGAAGGGGGAGTGCAAACCTCTCACATTATATGTAAAAATTTTTAAACCCGACATCTTAAAGTTAAAAAATAGAGATGAGCTGCACAGCTAAAAAATAAAAGATAACTTTCTTGGGGCTTGGAAAAACCCAATTTAACTTTAGAAAAATTTTTTAGAAAAAAGAAAACAAGAAAAAACTGTGAAAATGGCAAACGAGAGTGAAAGCGTCAATTCAAGTCCTTTCCCTAAAAGGGGGAAAAATTAAATACGGGCAAGTCCTGCCTAAATCTGAGGGAAGAGAAATCAAGAGAAAAAAGAAAAAAAAAAAAGAAAAGAAAAGTGGAGGGACTCAGGGGGTTTTTTAACCGGAGAGTCCAATTTTTTTAAAGATTTGGAATGAATAGCTTTGACTGACAAGAGGTGAATTCTCCGGCTAATTTTGTTTCTTTCGAGCGGGCTAAATTCCCCAGAGGAGATGGGGTTTCCCGGTTTTGAGGGGGGCCCGGAAGTTCTTCAGGAGAATTGCAGGTGAACTGATACCGTCTCTTTTCACAATCAATTTTTAAAGGGGGGAAGCCCCTCGTATTTGGTGTCCGATCCGCGGGGGTTTGGTGTAGGGTTTTGAAATCCTTTCTCCGTAACAGGGTTGCCCAAAAAGATCGGGGAATATAGGAGGGCCCTGAAATTTTTCAGGGAGATTATTTATCTTAGTAGAGAGCGGAGAAAAATCTTTTGGTATTAAAGAAATTGGAGGGGGGAATAGTGTTGTGGGATTTTGAGCAGATAAATGCCTTTTTTTGGGGATTCGGTGTAACGATCAATGAGGCTCTTGAGTGGGTGGCTTTTGGTGGACCGGGGGAAAATGAGATTACAAGATACGTATTTAACTGATTGGGACACGGATTCGGGAATCCCACGGTTTAACATTATTTGACGGAGCGGTCTTAAGATCATTAACTTTGTTCTCGGCATTGTACTTCCTCCTTATTGGCTTTTGGGCATTTCGGGGCCGTTGTGGGGTTTTAGAAAGTCGGGAAATTTTCCCTTCGTTTGGGTTCGGGGGCGGGTTGAAATAGATTGGATATCGTTTTAGATCAAAAATCATCTCTTTCAAAAGGATAAAAAAGTAGAGCGGAAGGGGGGAACATCTGTTGAAAGGGAAAAACCGTGGTGATGGTTGGGCCTTGGAGGGTCTCGGTGATCCAGATCCACTGATTCCACCCCTTTACAAGGGGAAAGGGGGGAAGGGAGAAAATGGGTAATCTTTTTTAAAAGTTGGGTCGACTGAGAAGTGAAGAGAAAAAATCCGGGGAGTTTGAGTCTTTTTTTGGGTTTTTTTTTGAGGGCATCCTTGTTATGAATCACCCAGGAAGAGAAAGGAGGGCAGTATATACTTGGTTTTAAAAATATAAATGAAGGATATTTTCTGTTTTTTTTTTTTTTTCCCCTTTTTTTTTTTTCCCCTTTACCCAAATTTTTTTTTAACTTTCTCCCCTTTTTTTTTTGGGGTGGTCAAAATTGTAATCTTGAGATAAAAGGGTGGAAGGATTGTGCGGCAAAACGTTGATGGAGCTGACTTGTAAAAACGGGATTTTTAGGAGCTTTAACGGCGGTTAGTGCCTAAAGTCCCCTGTGGGGGGCTAGAACTGTTTATTTGTCCCTGGGTCAGGGAATTAAGGGAGAGGAGACTGGCAATTTTTTGGCTAAGCCGGGGGTATCAGTCGAACCCCTTAAGGGGTCTCTTCCCAGAGGGGCGATGGGAAATTAGACGCAATTTGTGTCCCTTTAAGGTACAGGGAAAATCTGGACCTTTATTGTTTCAATAGCCCCCAAACCGCCCGGGAGGCAAAAAAAAAAATTTTTTTGGTTGGGGCGCTTTTTGTGGTTTTCTCCCCCCAAACTGCGCAGTCAGAACCAAAGGAAACCCTCAATGGAGGGGAACGTGCAAATAACCCCTCTGTTCAAGGGGTGGGGGACTGTCAGGTCTAGGTGGGTCAATTAGGCAGGCAGGACTTGGTGAGGTTAAGGGAGAGCCCGGGTTTTCCCCCGGGGGGCACTCCCGGGGCCCCTCGGGGCTATAGGTGCCAATTAAAGAGCAACTGACCTTTAAACCGGAGCCGACGGTGCCGGGGAGACAAGTGCCGGCACTAGCTGTTTCGGAGGAAACGCACCGTCACTGCTGCATAGCAGACCGCGATCCGCAGGACAGCGAGAGATCCGACTGTGAGAAGATGCGGGCAGAGACGTGGGACCAGCCCCACTCACCTGGACCGAGTGTCGCGGCAGCTCCAGAGGGGTAAGAAGACGCTGTCTCCGTCCAGGCGCTGAAGTCTCACTTGTTCTTCGGAGCAATCGACCGTCCCATCGAGTCCTCTGGTATGTCCTGCAGAAGGGATCAGGGACAGGCCGGGAGAAACTTACAGCAGCTAGTCTCAGGCAGTAAGCTGATTGAGAGGGAGCAGCGTAATGGCGGCCGCTCTGCAGGCCCGCAGGGAGAAGATGGCGACTCCTGTCTCCGTACAGCCGCAGGCTAGAGATTTCAGGCCAGTTCTTTGGAAATATAGCAGCCAGAGATCCGATTCTGGTGTCCAGATGTGGCCCTTGATCTGGGGAACACCACTGTGTAGGTTCAGAGAGGTTTGTCCAAGATGCCTGGTTTATTAGGGCCGTGATACGGAGCTCAGACCGGGAGAACTCGCAACCTGCTTCCTCTCACATCCCTGCTCAGGTTACGCCCCCAACTCTCTACCCCTTCAAGGAGTTGTTCACCAACGTGCCCGTAAGGACGGAGTCAGCCATCCATCACGTGGCCACCAGGGATCACCCCCCCACTCCGGCGTTCAGCATATTGGATCTCCCTCGAAGTGCAGCAGCATATGCACATGGAAACTGACTAAATGCTGAAGCTGGGGGTCATTCCGGTGTCCAACAGTGCCTGGCCCTCGCCAATAGTCTTCATCCAAAGAAGAATTGGACCCCCCGGTTCTGTGTGGACTACAGGGGGCTCAACACTGTCATGGTCACCGATGCATACCCAATGCCGCACATTGATGACCTGCTCGATCAATTGGCCGGGGCCAAGTACCCGACCATCATGGAGCTGAGCCAGGGATATTAGCAAATTCCCCTGACCCATGAGGCACGGGAACGCTCTGCCTTTACCACCCCATTTGGAATGGACGAGTCCACCATCATGTCGTTCACAATGAAGAATGCCCCTGCCACTTTTCAGCTGTTGGCCAACACACTGCTCAAGGGTTTTGAAGGTTACATTGCCGCGTACCTGGATGACATAGCCATTTTCAGTCCCACCTGGGAGGATCACCGCCAGCATCTGACGCAGGTGCTCGGGAGAATCCGCCAGGCAGACTTGACCATCAAGCCAGAAAAATGCTAGCTGGACATGAGCGAGGTCCACTACCTGGGGCACCGGGTAGGTGTGGGGGCCCTGAAATCGGAGCCCAGAGAGGTGGATGCCATCGCATCCTGGCCCACCACCTGGACTAAGAAACAGGTGATGTCCTTCCTGGGCACCGCCAGGTTCTACAGGAGGTTTGTTCCACACTATAATAGCCTGGCGAAGCCTCTGACAGACCTCACCAGGAAGAGGTTGCCCTCCACAGTCAATTGGACAAACAAGACTGCCCTTTCCAGCTCCCCAGTACCACAAGCCATCAAATTCACCCGGCAGTTTAGAGTACAAACCAACGCCAGTGACTTTGCTTTCGGTGCAGTGCTCAGCCAGGTTGCCACAACGGGAAAGGAACATCCTGTTATGTACCTGAGCCGGAAGCTTCTGCCAAAGGAATTGGCCGACTCCACAATGGAGAAGGAATGCTTGGCGATAGTGTGGGCCCTGCAGCGTCTGCAGCCCTAATTATACTCATTTCATCATGGAGACGGACCACAACCCCTGGAGCAGGTTACACACTGTCTCCGGAACCAATGGGAGGTTGTTACGCTGGAACAGTACCACTTCACCATTTGCCACAGGAAGGGCCAAGACCACGGCAACGCTGATCAGTTGTCCCAACAGGGGAGAGGGGACAGCGGGCGCACGGCAGGTACTGTCCCCTAGCGTCCTCAAAAGGGGAGAAGTGTGAGGAAAATTGACCCCCAGCTTTCACACATGTCCATAGAAAGCAATCAGTCAATTAGGCAAAAGGCATATCCACAACTGAGATGCAGGACCTGACTGCTCCCAATCCATGCATAGGAAACAAAGCCAGCAGGGAGCTGGAGCATCAAAGTATTGTTAGTTAATGTCATTAGCACCTAGCCAGGCTTGTGCTCTCAGACCCCAATGAGATGGACCAGTCTCAGTGGGACTGATATTTCATAAGAATTTATGGGAGAACCGTGCATCACAGGTCCATCCCAGCTTCATATTTTTTAAATATGAAACTTCTCATACGCGTAGCTGTCACTCCCACATTTGTAGAGCACACAGGCAGGGAAAAACGGAAGGCTTAGACAAGGAACGTAACAGAAAGTCAGTGTTTGGTACCAAGTCGCAGCTTGGACCCACCCGGTTCTGATAACGCCAGGAGTACAAATCTGCGACATTGCCCTGCTGCAATATGCTCTGTTTTGTGTCCGAAGCCAAAAACTGCATGGCCCCAGAGGGAGGAGAGTGTATACTGTCCCGGGGGCATGAGAGGGTGTGATGGGGATGTCCCAGTACTGTTTTAAGTCTAATCCCGGCTGGGCTCAGTTTTGCTTCTATTGGAGGGGGGGGGGCGCGCTTCTGTGTATGAATACTCATACACAGAAGCAAGGCCACATTCACCTTCCCCATGTGTGCCCAGCACAAGGCCAACTTAAGGTAAATAGACACATCTTGCTGCCTTTTTGTTTGTAACCATATTCATATTTGCACCTTTGACCAATATCTGTATAGTTATACCCCTATGTATATATTGCTTGTCTAGTGCGCCCCCAAGGTTAAATCTATAAACTTTAATCCTGAGCCGGTCTGTTGTCTTGATCGCCAATCTCACGTGTCCATTTTGCTCGGTCTCTAATATATCGCTACCTGGGCTGGTTCCTGGCCTTGTTATATATCTGTAACGGACTGGTCTTATGAGTAACGAGAAACTGGTGGCAGTGTACTGGGATGGCAGGGTTCTGTTTCACCAGTGTGGGTAAACAGATCTCTCCCAGTCGTTCAGGGTTGTGGGAGAGTGGGGTATCCTCTCGCACTCCCTGGGTCTTCCTGTGCCCGTGCGGACAGGGGTTAACTGTGAAACCGTATCCGGCTGATCTTGTGCACCCCTTGAAGGAGCATGATAAACCCCAAGTCAGGTCGTCGACCCTCGAGTAGGCGCAGGATTTTCCTGACAGTGCACGTTAAGGGATAACCAAGTCCCATAATATTCGATAAGCAATTCAACAGGTCTCCACAATGCTAACATATTATTTGTTAAGGATATCTCCCCGTCACTAGAGGTTACATACATTATATATATGCATCATATAGGTTTACTATTGGTATTACATCAGTGTGCAAATGATACATAGATACCTTGGTTATAATTTTGTGTTATTTATTACTTTGTGTCTACCTTATACCTTTCATCACACTTTATTTGAACTATTTCTGAGTGCCAACATTACACCTTATCACATTTAATATGCACCATTGCTGTGTGACTACATTATACATTTTTATCACAATTTATATGTACTATTGCCATGTACCTACCTTATACCTTGTTATCACTCTTTATAAACACTATTGCTGTGTGTCTAAATATACAGAAAAGTATGCTTCATGAAGGATAAGATCTCAAAGATAAAATGTAACATTTATTATATAATCTAGCATATAAATCCTTACAAAATCACTATACATACCCTATTAAAGGGATTGGTCCTTCCTACAAAACAAAATGACCACCCTGATAAAGGCAACCCAGACTGGAACCGGACCCTGACTGTTAGCCCTCTGTCTCCCTAAACTTATAGGTATCTAAATCCACCAATATCGCTGACTGTTTTTCTGGTTATTACTTTTGGTGTTAGTGGATTGTTGTTGGTGGATTTTGTGCACTCAGCGTTATTGGTGAATGTAGATAGAGTGCAGTGAGGGTAAGGGTAAAAGGCAGGGTTAGGTTCCTGTTGGAGTTGCCATGTTTGTTAGGTAGGACTAATCCCTTTGATAGGGTGAGTGTAGAAATTTTGTAGGGAGTTTGATGCTGAATTATGTAATAAAGGTTATGTTTTATCTTTGAGATATATATCTTTTACAAGGCCCACATTTCTTTATACTTCTTCTATTATTTTGGTGTGACAATATATTTTGGGGCGCTTGTCTAATTACAATCTGTGGAGCATTGTGGTTTATTCATTGTTGTGTGCCTATCTTCTATCTTTATATTATACGTTATACACATTATGCACATTTGATACTCTCTTTTCTCCTTCTTCAGACACTCTTTATTTATTTTGATCTCTTACTTCCTGTTATATATTAACTACCCAGCTAAAGGAGTGCTCTCACAGTTTTAAATACTTGTTTGTCCATTCAGCATCATGAGGCACGCTTGTGCTCTGCCTCCTATGATCCCCGGGTACTCACATCTCCAAGCTCCTGATCCAACATGCTCCCCTCCTCAGTACTGGCACGGTGGTACCTGCTCCTTAGTGCGTGCGTGACAGCTCTCTGAAATTTAAAGGACCAGCTAACCAGTGATTGGTTAATCACTGGGTTCTAATCCTATATCCTGTTGCCACTCCTTGCGCACTCTGCCAATCTGTTGGTGTTAGTTATTGTTGGAGAGAAAGTTGTGCTATTTAGTTGTTCTGTGTTCCAGACCTTCCTGCCTATTTAAACTGACTATGTTGCTTGCGGTCTGCCCTGCTTTTCTGCTTGTCCCCGACCATGCACCTGCCTGCAGATTCTGTAACACGCTGCATCCCGGCCTCCACCACAAGCAGGTTATGTCAGCGGTAGCGACCTGGGAGTATCCCACCGCACATGATCAACCGCCCTTGCAGCGGGCCGTGACAATAAAAGGGAGGCTTCTTAAACTCAACTATCTGATGTAGCTTATTTAACTGTTAGCAATGGTCCAGAGGATTCACCACCTGTGGATTTTTACAGTATGGATTGGCCATGAATCCCACCAAGGTGCCCCTGTCTGAATTCCAGGATATCTCAGCTGCAGTGGCCCACCAGAGCATCCGTCTTTACCAGCTTGTGGACGCCATGCACAATGCAGCAGCCTACCTAAAACTAGTTGCATGTTTTCCACCACCTCCTGCTTCTCTGGTTCCCGCAGATCCAACACTACGTCTCTCCCTGCCACTGCATAATGACAGGAACCACAAGACCTGCAGAGGATTCTTGAATCATTACTCCATCCCCATGGAGATGATGGTGAATCAATTCTACTCTGAGCAAGTCGACAGGATCCGGTGACCATCAACCTCCAGTTGTTTTTAGAAACTTTCTGGAATGTGTTTGAAGAGCCTAGGTGTACAATTTCTATTGCTGCTTCTCTGTGCTGCCTACACCATGGTGACTCCATGGTTTGGCAATATGCTGTGCAATTTCTCACATCCATGTACAAGCTCATATGGAATAACAAAGCCTTGATGGCGAAATTCTGGCAAGGACTAGAACCAAGAATCAAGGATGAGCTGCCGGTCGTAATCTTCCCTCCAACCTGGATGAACTTATTCTTTTATCTACTAGGATAGACATATGTTTTGCAGAGAGACAACTGTAGATACACCAACGGCGTAAAACAGTCTGACACCGTAGACTATCTCAACTAGCTCTTGTGTTCCAAAGACCCCCACTTCCTCCACCAGTGTTCACTCAAGAGGCAAGTGGAAAGAGTAAACCTGTCTGAGCAAAGACAGGCCCCTTCAATGCCAGCAGAATCTCTGCTTCTCCTGTGGCAGTTCTGGATATTTCATTCAGGATTGTCCATTGGGTCCAGGAAACTCCTGCACCTAGGCCTCATGGATAGGCGTCCATAGGTGTAAATACTACCTCTTCAGTCTGACCATGCCCCTACTGCTTTCTTTCTCATCTGGTACCTCATTCCAAGCCACTTGGATTCTGGATCTGCCGGGAATTTTGTTGATGTAGCTCTGGTTTCCAAGTATCATCTTCCCATGATCCGTCTGGACAAACCTTTGTTTATCTCGTCCGTCAATGGAGAACTACTAAAAATCTCCATTCAATTTGGTACAGGGCATCTGACTCTTAAAGTGGTGGCATTACATAAAGAGAAGATGGAGTTCCCCATTTTGCTTTGTTCCTCCTCTGCACACCTTCTTAGACTACCTTGACTACAATGCCACACTCCTGTGTTTAATTGGCAAATGTGCAGATGTCACACGTTTGGCGAAAACGCTGCCTTATTGCACCCTGTCAGGTGCCAACCACTTCCCCACTAAAGCCTGCCGATCCACTGTCAGGTCTCCCATCCTCTTACCAGAAATTTGCAGACATCTGTGAGAAACAGAGACTCTTCCGGCTCATCAAGCATGTCATATTAATCTCCTGACAGGCATAACACCCCCTTTGGGAAGAGGATACCCTTTGTGCCCGAGACTCAGGCCTTGTTGGCCTATATTAAACCTTTACTGCCGGAGCCAGTTTTGGCCTTCCTGAGAGCCCCATTTTTAAAATCTGACTTGTGTCACTTTATGTGAGAATAACTTTTTAACACTTTTACCTATCCCAGTGATTCAGAGACTGTTTCCTTGAGACACATGTTTTAAGTTAGTAAGAAATTTTGGTCCATACAATCCTTTATTTGTGAAAAATATCAAAATATCATGAAAATTTGGAAAAATTTGACATTTTCAAGGTTCAAAAATTTCTGCATATAAGACAGATAGTTATTCAACTCAAAATAGTTTATAACTAACATCTACAATATGTCTACTGTAGGTTGGTATAATTTTTTTACATTTTTCTTTTACCACATTAGAGGTAACCATTTTTCAGATTTTCAAGAAAATTTGCAAACTAGATTTTTTAGGGACCAGTGCAGTTCTGATGTGACTTTGAGGGGCCTATATGTTAGATACCCCCATTGGTGACGCTATATAAGAAACTAGACCCCTTAAAGTATTTAAAAAAGTATTTAGGATGTTTATTACCCATTTGTGTATTTTATAGAAATTAAAGCAAAGTGGAGCTGAAATTTAAAAATTTCACTTTTTTTGCAGATTTTAAATGTTTATCCATTATTCACTGGAACACGGTAGTTGTGACCAGGTAAATGAAACTCAGCATCAATTCCCCAGATTCTGCCATTTTCAGAGATAGTCCACATGTGGTCCTAGTGCGCTATTTTTCTCAACCACAAGCCCCAGAATAGGAGGAGCGCCTACCAGACTCTGGGGTCTCATTTTCATTACGATTTTATTTAGGTGCCATTTCAGGTTTGCTGACAACCTAAGGTTCTAAAACTTAATAAACTCCCCTAAAAAGACACCATGTTGGAAATTACACCCCTTAAGGAGTATATCCAGGGGTGTAATGAGTATATCGTCCCTACAGGTGTTTCACAAATTTTTTTAGCATTAGGCTCTGAAAATGAAAAAAAAATATTTCTTCCTACAATCTGCAATTTTAGCTGAAAATGTTTAATTTTTACTTGGAATCCTGGAAAAAAAGCATCTCAAATTGTGTTATGCAATTTTTTCCAAGTTCAGCAATACCCTACATGTGGGTGTAAACTGCTGTTTGGGTGCATGGCAGGGCATATAAGGTAGGGAGCGCTATTTGGCTTTTGAAACGCAGATTTTGGTAGGGCCGTGTCGCATTTGCAAAGCCCCCAAAGTAGTATAACAGGCGACCTTCCAGAAGTCAATGCATTTTGGATTCAACACCTCTCATGGATCTCATCTAGGGGTGTATTGTGCATTTTGGGTGCACAGGTGTTCAGTAGTTTTTTTAGCATTGGGCCATTGTTTTTTGGCCTTCATTTTTACACTGTTCACCGTACGGGATAAATGACAGGATAACTTTACTACGTGGTTTTGTACAATTGCAATGATATACATTTTATACAGTTTTTTATGTTTTATTACTTTTACACAGTCAAAATGCGTTTATAAAAAATTGCATTTTTATGTTGTCATAGTCAGATAGCCATAACTTTTTTTTTTATTTTTCTGTATACGGTGCTGATTATGGGCTTGTTTTTTGCGGGATGAATTGATGTTTTTATTGGTACCATTATGGGGTGCATATGACACGTTAATTACTTTTTATTAAGGTTTTTGTGAGGCATTTAACAAAATACAGCAATCCTGGTAGTGTTTTTTATTTTATACAGAGGTCACTGTGCAGTATAAAAGACATGCTAGTTTTATCAGAATGTCAATTCGATTACAGCTATACCCAATTTGCATATTTTTTATGTTTTACTGCTTTTACACAATAAAAACACTTTTATTCAAAAAGGAAAACTTTTTTATTTTTCTTTGTACGGAGCTGTGTAGCAGCTTTTTTTTGTGGAATGAATTGATATTTTTATTGATAACATTTTTTGGGGTGACAAGGCTTTTTGATCGCTTTTAAATCCGTGTTTTGGAAGGTAGGGTGAAGAAAATACTGCAATCCTAGTAGTGTTTTTTATTTTTATTTTTAACAACGCTCACCATGCAGTATCTGTGACAAGTTAGTTCTTCTCCCTGGGTCGAGACGATTATGGCAATACACAATTTATATCTTTTTTTTATGTGGAAGCACTTTTTTAAAATATCTTTATTGTGTAAAACAATATTTATGCATCGCTATCTTCTGATAGCCATAACTTTTTATTTTTCCATATACTTGTGTGTTTTTTTTTGTTTTTTTTTGCAGGATGAACTGACGTTTTAATTGGCAGCACTTTGGTGTTTATATGAGATTTTTTTTATATGCCATTCACCATGCGAGTTAATTAGCTTGACATATTTATAGGGTAGGTCGTTACGCATGCAGCAATACCAAATATGTGTACTTTATTTGTTTTTGACCTTTTTTGGGGGCGATTAGCATTTGTAAAGGGGAAAAGCGTGGTGGACTTGTATCAGCAATCTTCAGATCGCTGTTACAAGGCAGACCAGTACACAGCATTGCTGCTGTATACTGGTCTCCATGGAGACTGTCAATTACCATGCCCACAATGCATTGAGGGCATGGTGAAGGCATGCATTGCGGGCATGCGGCATGATGCCAGCGGTAATATAACTGTCACGGATGCCCCTGCGACCCTCATCCCATGTCGGGTTGCAGGCGTACTCATTCCCCTGCCTGTCCCCCTGTGTGCTTACCCGGCCACGCTCCTGTTGCAGCCTCTGTCCCACGTCACGCGTGGCCCCGCTCCCTAGGGCGCGCGTGCGCCAGCAGTGTTAAATTTAAAGGGCCAGCGCACCGGTAATTGGCTATTGCCGGTCGCTGCCCCTATTTAAGCCTGCCTCTTCCTGGTTACCCTGCCAGATCTTTAGTGCCATTAGCCTATTGAGAAAGCGTTCCTGAAGTCTTGTCTGATTACCGTGTACCGTTTGCCTCCGTCTCTTGACCATGAACCTTGCCGCCTGCCCTGACCTTCCTGCCTGTCCACGACCACGAACCTTGCCGCCTGTCCTGACCTTCCTGCCTGTCCTCGACTACGAGTCTGCCTTACGATTTTGTACCTCGCTACACCTTGGCTGCCTCCGCAAGCAAGTCACGTCAGTGAAAGCGACCTGGTAGACTCCCACCGCAGCAAGTCCATACCGCTTTGCGGCGGGCTCTGGTGAATACCGGGACCTACTTAGATTCCGCTCCCTGGCGTGGCTTCCACAATCGCTTGCGGTGGTCCAGAGGATCCACTACCACTGCTCGTGACAATAACGCTGGTCCCATGACACGATCTTGCGAACGCTGCTTGGGAGCGCGCAAGATCACCATGACGTACCCATACATCAATTTGCGGGAACCTCTACCCAACCTTGACGTATGGGTACGTCAAATGTCGGCAAGAAATTAAAGAAAATTTACAGAAGGACTTCATCCACAAGTCCTCTATGGCCAGTGCTGGATTCTTTTTGTGGAGAAGAAAGATGGCTCTCTTCACCCCTGATTTGACTATCAGGGTCTTAACAAAATAACCATCAAGAACTGGTATCCGTTACCTCTGATCTCCGAGCTCTTCATCTGCCTTCGTGGAGCCAGAATCATCACTAAATTTGACTTGCGGGAAGTTTACTACCTGATTCTCATCTATGAAGGTGATGAATGGAAGACTGCCTTCAACACTTGTGATGGAAACTTTTAATATTTTATGTTGCCAATTGGTTTATACAATGCATCTGCTGTCTTCCAAGACTTTGTTAACGAGATCTTCAGAGACCTCTGTGGCAGAGTGACCATGTGCAGTTGCAAGTCTCTGCCACTGGGTGGAATTTAGCAGGGTAACTGCTACAAACGTGCCACCGAATGGCTGGGTTCGGTGGGGGAAGGAGACTTGTGGGTGTTACTGACAATAGGTTACTAACAAAGGTAGCTAGAATGGCTGCCTTGCAGCCAGGTATGGGTCTCCTTTCCCGGGACGGTCGGAGCGTTGGGTGGGAGGTCGTCCGCACGTTCCAGGCTAGGTTTTGGGCCAGTCCCGGTAGGCCTATTAAAGGCCGCCTACTCCAGGTAATCGGGGGGGGGGGGGGGGCGTTGTCTGCCACAAGAGTGTGGAGCAACAGAGGAGCTGGAGGAGAGCTCTGGCCCCCCAGAGGCTTGAGGCAAGCAGGTGGCTGCCTTCAGGAGGCCGAATCCAGCAGAGGCTGGTAAAACGTGGTTGTGGCGCTGGCAGTAGGCCAAGTCCACAGGTAGTGAGGGACTTACTTCGGGTATAGTTAGTGGCCAGACGGCCAAGGATTTATTTTTATGGTTTGTGTTTTCTGTAACTGTGTGCCTCAATAAAACTGGCTGAGGCCAGTTTGAACCATTCCTCCGTGTTGGAAAGGTTATTGGTGCCAAGATCGTTCTACCAAGGACGGTGATCCCAAAAAGCCAAGCGAGAAACCCACGAGACGGGCCAATTTGGCGTCTCAGAGCTAAGCGGCAGCTTACACCTCCTATACATCTGTTTTGTGGTCTGTTTTGATGATATCTTGATCTTCTCACCTAATTTTGAAAGTCACCAGAATCATGTTTGTTTGGTTCTAAGATGCCTACATAGCAATCATCTCTATGCCAAACTTGAAAAGTGCATCTTCAAACAATCTAGTCTACCATTCCTGGGCTACATCATATCTGACAAGGTTCTACAGATGGATCTTGCCAAATTGTCTGCAGTCTTGCAGTGGCCAGGACCAGTCGGACTTCGTGCCATCAAATGCTTCTTGAGGTTTGCTAAATACAACCGCCAGTTTATCCCTTACTATTCTACTAAGGTAGCACCCTTAGTGGCCTTTACCAAAAAGACTGCTAACCTTAAACTTTGGCCGCCAGAAGCTGAAGAAAGTTTTGCCCGCCTGAAGTCTGCTCTGCTCCTATATTGTCTCGTCCAGACCCTGAAAAACCCTTTTTCTTTGAGTTGGACACCTCATCTATGGGAGGCAGGGCTGTTCTCACAAAGAAAACTCCTAAGGGCAAGACCATCACATACGTTTTTTTTCTCTAAGACCTTTTTACCGATGCAGACAGAAATTATACTATTTGGGACTGAGAGTTGCTGGCCATTAACTTGGCCCTAGAAGAATGCCATCTACTAAAAGGGGCTCTTCATCTAGTGAACAATACTGAAGATCACAAGAATCTTCTGTGTCTCCAATCTTCTGTATCTCGTCAAGCTAGGTGGTCTCTCTACTTCTTTCATTTTGACTTCTTGTTACACTTTAGATTGGCTGACATGGAGGTCAAGGCTGTTGTCCTCTCTTGTTCTTCTGACACTGTTGGTCTGGACTCTCACCTCGGCATGTAGTCCCGCCTGAACGTCTGATTATCACAGCTCCCATTGACCTCTAATGTGTACCTCAGGGGAAGACTTTGTTTGTTCTGCCTTGAGGAAAAAAAATCTTGAAATGGGGACATTGTTCTAGGCTGGACGGTCATCCTGGAATCCAGAAATCATTGTTACTTATATCTCAAGCCTGCTGGTTTGCTTCAGCCTTTACCCATTCTGGAGCGACTCTGGATCCATATCTCTATGGACTTTATTACTGATTTGCCACCTTCATCTGGGTGTTCATAGACTGGTTTTCCAAAATATCACATTTCATGCTGCTGCCTGGTCTACCTTCTCCCCAACTGGTCTTCCGATTTTTTTTCTGCACAATTTTCGCCTGCAGGAGCTGCCTCTACGTATTGTTTTGGACTGAGGAGTCCAATTCATATCCAAGTTCTGGCATGCCTTCTGTTCCCGTCTCCAAGTCAACTTGGACTTCTTTGCATACCATCTACAAACAAACTGGGTGAATCAGATCCTTTGTAACTTCCTGCGCCATTTTGTTCTTTTCACTCGTCAAAGGTCTCTATTTATAATAAAGTCTAGACTGAGGTCTAATATGGGGTCTGTACTAGTTGATAGAGTCTGGTCTGAGGTATAGTTCTGTGTTCTGTATACAGTATCTCACAAAAGTGAGTACACCCCTCAAATTTTTATAAGTATTTTCATGAGCTAACACTGATGATATGACACTTTGATACAATGTAAAGTAGATTTGTTATATCCAATAGAGGACGCTCAAGCTTCTCAGCTCCTTTCCCATAATGCCTTGTGATATGCAGATGCATAGTTGCCAATCCCAAATCTCCACACACCTATATGGTGCTCTCCCCAATGAGAGATATTCCTCTTTTGAACCACTCATTGTCTCCCTCCCACCTACCCAGCCAGCCAGCCAGTAAGTTCTGCTCTGCACTGAGGGGCAAAACCCCAAAACAGTTATATGCAGATGACCAATACTGGCTTGGCTAATATCCCTTTTGCTTTCTAAAGACTCAGTGAGTCAAAAGCTAACTGAGGCTTTGTTAAATGCAGTAGAGGGTGCTTGAGCTTCTCAGCTCCTTTTCCATAATGCCTTGTGAGATACCACATAAAGTAGTCAGTGTACAGCTTGTGTAAAAGTATAAATTTGTTGTGGCCTCAAAATAACTAAACACACAACCATCAATGTCTAAACCTCTGGCAACAAAAGTGAGTACTCTGTGGAATCAACCTGTGCAGTTATAAATAAACACTGATTACGAATCAATTTCTCCTGTTGTGCAAATGGAAAAACAACACCTATAAATGAGTGGTTCTGCAAGTGGTTACCACAGACCATTTCTCTGTTGTCATTATTTTTTTGGGCTGTTGTTTTGGTCACTTCTGCATTTTGTCATTGCTGTCACCACTAGAGATAGCATGAGGCAGTATTTACAACCCACAGAAGTTGTTCAGGTAGTGTAGTTCATCCAGGATGGCACATCAATGCAAGTTGTGGCAAGAAGGTTAGCTGTGTCTGTCAGCACAATGTACAGAGCATGGAGTAGCTACCAGGAAACAGACCAGTACACCAGGAGATGGCAACAACCCAGTAGTAGGACCACTATCTCCTCCTTTGTACAAGAAGAAACAGGAGGAGCAGTGCCAAAGTCCTGCAAAATGACCTCCAGCAGTCCACGAATATTCATGCATCTGCTAAAACCATCAGAAACTGACTCTATGAGCCTAGTATGAGGGCCCACTGTCCACAAATTGGTGCTGCGCTTATAGCCCAACACTGTGCAGGGCAACTGGCATTTGCTAGAGAACACCAAGATTGACAGTTTTGACATTAGTGCCCTGTGTTCTTCACAGATGAGAGCAGGTTCACACTGAGCTCATGTAACAGACTTGACATGAGTCTGGAGAAAAAGTGGAGAATGTTCTGCTGCCTAGAACGTCCTCCAGCATGAACAATTTGACAGTGGGTCAGTAATGTTGTGGGTAGGCATTTCTTTGGAGTGCCACACAGCCCTCCATGTGCTAGCCAGAGGTACCCTGACTGCCATTAGGTACTGAGATACGATCCTCAGACCCATTGTGAGATCTTATGAAGGTGCAGAGGGTCCTGGGTTCCTTCTGATGCATGACAATGCTAGGCCTCATGCAGCTGAAGTGTGTCAGCAGTTTCTGCATAATGAAGGCATTGATGATATGGACTGGCCTGACCGTTCCCAGATCGGAATCCAAGCACATCTGGGACATCAGGTCTCGTTCCATCCGCATACTGTCCAGGAGTTGATTGATGCTTTAATTCAGGTCTTGGAGGACCCTCAGGAGAACATCCGCCACCCTATCAGGAGCATGCCCAGGCATTGTCATAAAGGGAGGTCGTAAAGGTAAGTGGAAGCCACACACACTACGGAGCCTCATTTCCTTGTCTTGAAGTATTTCCACTTAAGTTGGATCAGCTTGAAATTAGATTTTCCCCTTTAATTTTGAGTATCATGCCAAATCCAGACCTTGGGATATTAATTTTGATTTTCATTCATTATTTTTGTTTTATTGTTCTCAACACACTCTTCTTTGCAATGAATAAAGAATTGCAACTGGAATATTTAATTCATTGAGATTTAGGCGGTGGTATTTCATTGTTAACTTTATTTTTCAAGCAGTACATATACATGTATTTTTTATGTATGCATGTATATATGTAGTTATAAATGTTTCTATTTATGTATGTTCTTTTTTAGTATCGTATATACTCGAGTATAAGCAGAGTTTTTCAGCACAAAAAATGGGCTGAAAAATGCGACCTTGGCTTATACTCGAGTCACTGTCGGCGCTCGGGTGCTGCGATGGCCCGTACGCCGACAGGGACGCTTTAGTTATATGCGGCTTCTCAGTGAGCGCATATAACTGATTGCCAAGTAGCTGACAGCGTTTGGGCGCTACGGTGGCCCGTGCGCTGTCAGCGATCTCCTCCCCTGCATGCGACTCCTCCGGAGTGCATGCAGGAGAAGAGATACCACTGTGGGGCAGAGAGCGAGCGCTCCGTGCTCCGCAGTGGACTTCGGGCGGCCGCAGACTCGCGGCTGTCCGGAATTTCCGGCACAGGCAGCGCACGTCATCACGCTGCGTGTGCAGCCTGATGACATCACCCGCCTGTGCCGAGGAGAGTGCGCGGGAGGCCGGACAGCGAGGAGGCGGAGTGGCGAGGGAGACTGATCAGCGGGATCAAGGTAAGTGTTTTTTTTGTTTTAAAAGCATACCTATACCTGCTAGGGGGACCTATAGCCTGCCTATACCTGCCTATAGCCTGCCCATACCTGCTAGGGGGACCTATAGACTGCCTATACCTGCCAATGCCTGCCTATAACCTGCCCATACCTGCCTATAGCCTGCCCATACTTGCCTATAGCCTGCCCATACCTGCTAGGGGGACCTATAGCCTGCCTATACCTGCCTATAGCCTACCTATACATGCTAGGGGGACCAATAGCCTGCCTATACCTGCCCATACCTGCCGATAGCCTGCCCATACCTGCTAGGGGGACCTATGGCCTGCCTATACCTGTCCATACCTGCCTATAGCTTGCCTATACCTGCTAGGGGGGGCCTATACCCTGCCTAGGGGGGCCTATACCCTACCTATACCTGCTAGGGGGGCCTATACCCTACCTATACCTGCTAGGGGGGCCTATACCTGCCTATACCCTTCCTATGAGGACCTATACCTGCCTATAACCTTCCTATGGGGGCAATTACCTGCCTATAGCCTGCCTAGGGGGACATATAGCTTCCTATACCAGCCTATGGGGGACATTAAGCTGCCTATACATGCCTATAACCTGCCTATGAGGGACATTAAACTGCCTATATCTGCCTATGGGGGACATTAAACTGCCTATGTAATTTTATTGGTATATGTTTTTATTTTTAAAATTCACCAGTAGCCGCTGCATTTTCCACCCTAGGCTTATACTCGAGACAATAAGCTTTCCCGTTTTTGTGGCAAAAGTAGGTGCCTCGGCTTATACTCGGGTCGGCTTATACTCGAGTATATACGGTATGTATTTTAAGTATGTATTTATATATGTATGTTTCCCTGTACCCTATTTTTCGTACTTAAGACTAGGTTTTCGAAGAGGAAGGTAATGTTAAAAAAAATTTAAGCAAAAAGTGTGGGGTAAAGTGTAGTTTTGATTGGTACCATTTCTGGATACCTGTGATTTTTTTCTTCACTTTTAATTCTAATTTTTGGAGATGTTAGCTGACCCAAAAAAATTTTTTTTTCTTTTATTTATTTATTTTTTTAGCTTCTAAAGTGTACAGCGTATGGGATAAATTACCGTATATACTCGAGTATAAGCCGAGTTTTTGAGCCCAAAAAATGAGCTGAAAGAGCCGTCCTCGACTTATACTCAGGTCACTGTTGGCACTGTCCTCTGAGAGTCACATACAGCTGAATCCCGAGTCAGCCAACAGCGTCCGGGTGCTGCCATGGCCTGGGCACCGGCGGGGATTCCTGGGAGCGCATACAGCTGAAGACTCTATTCTGGAGCAGAGAACGAGCTCTCCCTGCTCCACATTAGGACTTCGGAGTATCCGGCACAGGCAGCATGCTATGTCGTCACGCCTGACGCCGCCTGTTCCAGAAGACGGATCGCTGGGAGAGCCTCGAAGCGACGGGGAAAGGGGAGTACTTGTATTTTTTTTTCTAACAAGATCTGCCTATACCTGTTTATAAGGGGACATATACCTGCCTATAATTACTAATACCTGCCTGTGAGGGGACATATACCTGCCTATAATTGCCTATACCTGCCTCTGAGGGGACATATACCTGTCATACCTGCCTATGAGGGAACATATACCTGCCTATACCTGCTATGGGGGACAAATACATGCCTATACCTGCCTTTGAGGGGACATATACCTGACTATAAATGCATATACCTGCCTATGGGGGGACATTGAGCTGCCTATACCTGCCTATTGGAGACATATACCTGCCTATGGGGGACATTAAACTGCCTATGTAATTTTATTGGTATCCATTTTTATTTTTGAAATTTACCAGTAGCCGCTGCATTTTGAAACCTAGGCTTATACTCGAGTCAATACGTTTTCTCATTTTTTTTTGTGGTAAAAGTAGGTGCCTTGGCTTATATTCGGGTCTGCTTATACTCGAGTATATACGGTATGTTGTATTTCAATAGATCAGGCTTTAAGAATAAGGTGATATCAATTATTATTATTATTTTTTTTTTTTTAAGCGTCAAAATTTAGGTAATAGAATTTATTTTTTAAATTAAATACGTAGTCCCCCTAGGGTACATGACCAGTAGGGGGCACAATCCCTTGTCTTTTATAAGGCAATATTATTATACTGCAGTGTAAACGATTTATATTCATTACCCATAGCAGGTTTCCATACATGGCACCCATTGAAGCTTGCATGAGGCTTCCGGCTGCCATGGCAACCAATTGTCCACCTGTAATTAAATTGCAGGTGGATAATCGAAGGGAGGAATGCTGTGCACCATTTCTTACTCAGTTATACACCGTGGCGTCTAAACTGTTAGCAGCAGGAATTCATTTCCTGCTGGTAGCGGCGGTTGTTGGCAGTAATAAACATCCACCACCAGCTGCATACTGAATCAGCTCAGTACATGAGTCAGTTCATGTTGGCAGTAATAAACATCCACCACCAGCTGCATACTGAGTCAGCTCAGTACATGAGTCAGTTCAATACACCCCAAATGTAGTAGCTCAGGCAGGCAGAAGACTGGAGTGGTTAGATGCTGTGGTGGGATTAAACCTCTTCACACATAGCGACACCGTCTTCCTGCAGAATCAAACCACTCCGATCTTCTGCTTGCCTGAGCTACTGCATTCAAACTATAAAATGCACCCCCATTTTCCTTTTCAAATTTTCTAAAACAAAAGTTGCTCTTATGGTCAGAAAAATATGGCATGTAATTTTCTATGAATGTATGTATATAGGTATGTGAACCTTATGTTTACATATTAATGATTATTTTGAAATTTGGAAAGAAGACAATTATTATCCCACCAGTAATTGTAGTCAAATTCCCCAACTTCAGAGGTGCCATCGACGGTAAGCACATACGTGTGCAGCAGCCACTGCAATCAGGATCCATGTTCTTTAACTATAAAAAGTATTTTTCTGTGGTCCTGACGGCGGTGGCTGATGTACACTGCAAGTTTCTATGGAAGTCTGTGCATATGGACATACTAGGGACTCCCGAGTGCTGCTAAACTCAGAGTTAGGGAGGCAGGTGCTACAAGACCTGGTGACTCTACCCCAAAAACCTCCTCCGGGAACCATGCAACCAGTCCCCTCCATCATGTTTGGGGATGAGACTTTCCCTGCTGTGTTCATATCCACAAAGGAGACTGGAGGCTCAGTTTTCAATACAAGGCTAAGCCAGGCACAAGTGCACCTTCACGATCATGCATAGCACATGGAGGGTCTTCACTAGGGATGAGCGATTGTGTCAACAATCGTTATCGAGTCAAGAGTCGATATCGGTAATTATCATGTCGATAGTTGATAACAGATTAGTGCCGATGACCATTAAAGTATATGGGAGAGGAACAACAGCTTCATTCTTACACCCAAACAGGTGAGGATAAGCTGGAATTAACATCCACAACAGGAAACTGGATATGTGCTACATCTTAGGCAAGTCAATTAGGTTATAAAAGTCACAGAAAAAAATTCACAGGCTAAAATAATTCATTATGTTCAACGGCTAACCGAAAACATGAGGACGGCGTAGCCACATCAGGTACAGCGGTAGCAGCTGCAAAGGGGCCACTTTCACACAAAACAAGACACCAGTATTGGAAATGGCACATGGCAACTGGCAGGAGACCCCTATTACTTTTTGCACCAGGGACCAACATCTCGTCACATGTGTGGTGGCAGCAAGAACGTCCCAACCGGGAACATGGAGGTTCAGCTAGGAAGGGCCCTAGGGGGTCCAGTTGGTCAATGAGCCCGGTCTCAAATTCCTGCATTCTACTGTCAGTCTGTGTGGGTGGAAAAAAATTGCTCACTTTTGATTTGGAACGTGGATCAAGGAGGGTGGACACCCAGTAACCGTTGTTCATTTTGATGGCATTGAAGCGTGGGAAATATGCTTTTTTCAATAAGACCTTTACTATTGGTTTCTTTTACAGTGGCATGACCCCAAAAAACCCGCAAAGATGTCCTTGATGGACCCTCAAAATAAAAAGTGCCGGAAGAAACAAAGGGCTTTTGCCCACTATTTTAGAAAAAATAGACATTGATATCCCTTTCCTTTAATGCAGCATGCCCCCAAAATCCACACAAAATGCCCCTTATGGACCCTCAATTAAAAAATGCCGGAAAAAAGTTTTTAATTGGGAAACCAGTTTTTAAAGTGAACGGCCCTTGACAAAACCTGCCCCCGGACCGCAGCTTGCCCCTTAAAATTCCATGACCCACAGATTAAAACGGGGCCCAAAAAAGGGTTTTTAAAAACCAAACCAATTTTAGTTAAAAGGGGACATTGATATCCCGTCCAAAGACCGAAAAGCATGCCCCTTAAAATCTGCATGACCCCAGTTTAAAAAGTCCCTAAAAAAGGAGTTTTTTAAAACAAACCCTTTTTTAGTTAAAACAAGACTTGACTTTCCCTGCCTGGCCCGGCAGCATGCCCCTAAAAACCTGCATGACCCACAAGGGGGGTTGAAGGAAATTACGATCAAGGGGGTTGGGGTGTAAATGTAGATCATGGGGGTTTCAGCTGGGGGGGCCGGATTTAAAGTGGGTTTTTTGGTTGAGGGGCCAGGGCTGGCATCCATCATTTTTTTAACCGGGGGTTCTTTTGCGGGGCCCGGGATTTAAAAAGTGGGTGGGGTGAGAGCCAGGACGGCGTCCTCCCTATTAAAAAGCAAAAATGCCCTTAGGCCCGCAGCAAACGAAACATTCATGTGAAACAGAGTGGGGGGAAAGGCCGGAAGTGGGAAAAGACCTCCACCCTTCCTCTTACCGCAAGAGGGAAAATGCCCCTTGAAAAATTTCGGGCCTCTACGGGAGGCTTGCCCCTCCGTATGATTGCGTCCCAAATTGGAGCTTCTGGGGGAAAATGCTGGTGGTTGACGATCTTTTCCCACCCCAATTTCCCTTTTTTCTTGGCTTTTTTTTTCTCATCTTACTAAACCCGTACTGGGGGGAAATTGTCTCGTTTTTGGGGGTGGCGAATGGGGCCCCATACCCCAATTTTCCTTGAAAAACCTACATCTGTTCAAGTTTCCCTGACCCCCCTTGTACAATTCAGAAAAATATTTGTATCACCTTTTTTGTACATGAAATTTTTTTAGTAGTTTAATTTTCTAGAAAACACTTTTTTAAAATGGGGAGGGAATCCCCCCATGTCTTTGTTTCTCTTTTTTAATTTTGTATTAAAGGGGCTGTTCACTAAGGGATTGTAGCTAGGGTTAAAGATTTTGCAAAAACAAGTATTTTTGCATATTTGGCCCTTTAAACTGTGTCCTACCTATTCCTTTTTTTTCACAGCCCCAAAGCCCCCAAAAATTAAAAACGTGCCCCTTTGGGCCAAATTTTTGACAATTGTGAAGAACTAAATGCCCCGGTTAAAAAAACCCACTTTTTTTAAAATTTTCCCCCTGTAGTATATCTGTATTTAAAAGCAAAAAGCCCCCAAAAAATCAAAAAAATTTACTTTCCCCCCAATGTTAAAAATTTTTGATTTTAAGAAATGCCACTTAAAACCCCAAATTTCTTTTCCCAAAGGGAAACCTTGATTATAGCGTATCTCCCGCAAAAAGACCGAAAAAAACCATTGCCCAGTGCTTAAAATTTTCATAAAAAAGTGAAAAAGGGATTTTTTTTTCTTCAAAAACCGGGTAAAAATTTGGGTTTTCTTTTAAAGCTTTTAAAAAATAAAAAAAATTTCAAAATATCCTGGGATAGCAGAAAGGGCTTTTTTTAAAAAATTCCTATGCCCCCTTTAAATAGTTTCTCTAGTTTATAGTGTCCCCACTGTTTATTGGAATATGTAGGTATACTAAGCCGATCAGTGTGCATATGTTCATTTTTTTAAAAAAATGTTTTTGGATGGGGAAAAACCCCTATTTTGTTTCTACCCAAAATTTTTTGGATGAGGGGCTGCCCCCCATTTTGGGTTTTTTTGCACTCCCCCCCCCCTCACGGGTTTTTTTAAATAAGAACAGTGTGTTAAAAAGTGGGTCCCCTTCACTCCCTGAATTTGGAATTTCCTGAACAGAGCTATGAGAGGTAATAATAGTGTAAAAAATTAGTTTAGGCCCCCCCCAAATTTGCCTTAAAAGGTTTTCCCCGTTGGCTTTTCGGGGGTGGCTTAACCCATTTTTTGATAAAAAATTTTAAATTGAAAACCTCAAAAAATTTTTTCATATTTTCCTAGAAAGAAATGCTTTTTTCAAAATTCCTATCCCCCCTTTGTTTGTTTCCTAATTTTAGGTCCCCATGATTTTGGGAAAATTAATGTATTTTTCAGCTCCAAAACTAAAAAAAAACAGAAAAATGATCTTTTGGGGGACTCAGAATAAAAATTTTCATTTTAAAAAAATTATCATTTTTTAATTTTTTTTTTTCCAAGAGGATCATTTATTTTGGAAACGGAAAGTGAAGTAGACGGGGAAAATAATCGGGGACCCCGGGGAAATTTGGGGGCCAAAACCCCATCAAGGGTCCCGCCTGTTTTATTTGATGGAAAAACAAAAAGTCCCCCATTATTTATTTAAAGCCGGAATGGGGTTTGTCTGTAATGGGCTCCTCCGGGCTGTGCTGAAAGGGGCCGCTAGTTTTGACGCTGGTGATGGGCAAAGGGCAAAAACCTTTGACGTGGCGTGCGAAAATCGGGCCATTAAACCATTTTTGGGGTACCCAAGAAGTAATTGGGGCCGGAACATAACCCAAAAACCCTCTGTCGAGAGGGAGATAGCCCTGAATAAGATTTAAGCCCCGGGCTTTTGTTTGTCGTATGTTTTGCCCTGCCCTTACAGGCGTTTATAAGGTGGGAAATTTTGGTTTTCAAAAGGTCACCCTTTGGGGCTTCTTTCCACAATGTTTTCTGCTGCCCCTACGGGTACTTGGCCCCTCTACTGCTGTCACGTTGTGATGTTGTTTTCCCCTGTGACATTTGAAGAACGTGAAGCGAGAAAAGATGTTCCAGTTTTTTCAATGAAGGGCCCCGGGCTCCCCAAATTTCCCGCTTTTTACTCTTTTGATTTTGGGGGGGGTGGAAGGAAAGGGCTGAGATTCGCTTTGTACCGGGGGTCGAGGAGGGTAGCCCCCAGTAATGTTGTTCATTTTGATGGCCTTTTTGCGAGGATCATGTTGGAGGAAATGGAGCTCCCGCACTAAAGTGGGGAGTGGGGGCTTGATTTCCAAACCCCCTGGGTCGAGGGGGACTAGCAAAATCATCTTCCCATTTCCTCCGGCCTCAAATCCTTTCCAAAACCCCCCCCCTTTTTCCCAAAGGGAGGGACATCGGTAACGTCAGTGTCCAGGGAAAATTCTCCTTTCCCCCTCCCCCGTTCCTCCCCTCAGATTTCAACAAGTCCTGACTTGCTTTTAATGAAATTTTCCCCGAGAGGGTAAGGAAACCCCCTTGCAAACCCGCCCTGGGGCCCCGGGAAAAAACCCGCCAATGAAGACCCCATAAAGTTTTTGAAATGTCGGGGCCTTGTGGATTCGACGGAGAGAAAGGCTCTGTGTCCGCAATTGGGCCGTGTCCCCCCTATGTCCCCTGGGGGGGGATTTTTGTTTCAGAGTGTCCAAAAAACTTGTTCCAGGGACTAAGACACCACCCAAAGCAATGCCCGACAAGAGGGATTGGGCCACACTGACCATTTTGGTTGCTTCTTTTTAAAAAATCGAAGGGTGGGGCAAGCTTTTTTCACCTGCCTCCACCTTGGTGGCTCAACCTCCGGGGGTCTGCAAACCCCTTTCTTGTCAGGCCATGTGTCACTTTATGTGTAATGGGATTGCACTCTGGGCCCCAATTGTGGAAACATGTGGAGGGTTTGGGAAATTCAGCATATTGCCACATCAATAAAGGGGCGGTTGACAAAGGGGGGCCAAGCTGCCTGTAACGCAGCCAAGGGTGGACGAAGCAGGGGCAACAGGGGGAAAGTGGTTTTTCAGACCTCGACCTTTCCCCGTAGACATTTTTTACCCGGGGGACGCCCTTTTGAAATTTCCTTTGGGGGACGAGGTTCATGAAAGTGTGCCAGGGCAAGGGGTGTGCTCCCGCATACCCATTTTTAAGGGCGGCCAGGGATTTTGACCCTTTTTCAATACCACCTTGCCTGGCACCCAAAGGGTTTTTGCACCCCGCCACCCCTTCGGGCCCTTGTGCAGAGCCCTCCACAGCTCTTGGGCCGGTGTTTTTACGGTCTCCAAGACATATCAATTTCAACACGGCCTGGTTTCTCTGGGCACGTGATGGTACCCTAGAAACTTGGGGGAAAGAACCCTGCACTATCCCTGCGGTTTTGAGGAGTGTGCGCTGAGCCTGAGAGCCACCGTCATCTCCTATGACATCCACCCAGCTCACCCAGTGAGCTGTCACAGAGATATAGCGGCCTTGATCGTGCGTACTAGTCCATGTATCGGTGGTCAGATGGACTTTGCCGGACACAGATGCAGACAACGCGCTTGAGATTTTAGATGACACGTGGCTAGTAGTGATGAGTGATTGTGTTGACAATCATCATCTTATAGATAACAAATTTTTTAAATTATAATGCCGATAGCCGATAGTCGATAATCGCCGATGACCATTAAAGGCTATGGGAGAGCAACAACACCTTCATTCTTACACCCAAAAAGGGGAGGAGAAGCTGGAATTAACATCCACAACAGTAACTGGATATGTGCTACATCTTAGGCAAGACAATTAGGCTATAAAAGTCACAGAAAACAAATCATAGGCTAAAATAATTCATTATAGTCAATGGCTGACAAAAATCATGAGGACGGCGTAGCCACAGCAGGTACAGTGGTAGCAGCAGCTATGGGGACCCTTTCACACAAACAAGACACCGCTATTGGAAATGGCACATAGCAACTGCCAGGAGACCCCTAGCACTTTTTCCACCAGGGACCAACAACTTGTCATATATGCGGTGCTGGTGGCAGCAAGAACGTCCCAACGGTGAACACGGAGATTCAGCTGGCAGGGCCTCCGTTATAGCGGGTGCGGCGAGAGACACGGCCACATGCAGCTAAATCACCCATTACTACTTCCTATTTTTAACATATCACCGGGCACCTTTTTCATTCCGACCCCTGACAGGAATACTACCCAACTGCCACTCCTGGCAACCATTTTTATGTAGCCTGACCCCAAAACCACCAACAAATGCCCTTAAAGAAATTGACTATTTAAAAAAATATATTTTTCCAATCTTGCTTCTGCTGCTGCTGCTACGGCTACTTGCCATTCTACTGCTGGCACGTTGCTGACGTTGTACCACCGTGACATTAGAACGTGAAGCTGACGCAACAGATGTCTCCAGTGGAGGCCTGTGTCAAATTCCTGCATTCTATTGTCAAGTGGGTTGAAGGAAATTGCTCACTTTTGATTTGGAACGTGGATCAAGGAGGGTGGACACCCAGTAACCGCTCTTCATTTTGATGGCCTTGAAGCGCGGCAAATTAGCTTTTTGTCAATAAGACCTTTACTATTGGTTTCTTTTACAGCGGCATGCCCCAAAACCAGCAAAGATGCCCTTGATAGAACCTCAGATTAAGAGATTAAAAAATGCCGGAAGAAAGTAATCTATGAACCACTATTTTAGTTGAACTGGACATTGACGCACGGACTGCAATAGGAGTATTAAATGTTATATGGATTAACCCCTCCCCAACATGGGACGTAAGCATACGTCCTAGCGGGAAGTGACTTCCCTAAAATGGATGTATGCATACGTCCTGGAGATCCTGTGGGCGAGCCCCGCATGATTGCGACATGGGACCAGAGGTATATTACCGCTGGCATCAGGCCGCATCACCCCCAGCCGGAGTGAGCTCCGTTCGCGGGTGTTTAACCCCTTAACTCCGCTGATCAATTAAGATCGTCGGAGCTAAGTCTCAGACAGGAGGAGGGAGCACCTCCTGTCTGCTCCTCGGCGCACTGCTCGGTGCAGCAGCGATCGCTTACCCGACGGCCCCGAGAACTGAAGATCACTTCCCGGGGTCGTCTGTGACGTCACGATGCCCACAATTCATTGTGGGCATCGTGACTGACAGTTGTCATGGTGACCAGTACATAGCAGCAATACTGTGTACTGGCCTGCCTTATAACAGCAAAAACACAAAAAATAAAATAAAAACACGTACATCGCCCGTTTCCCCTTTACAAACGGCAAACGCCCCAAAAAAGATCAAAAATAAATAAAGTACCCAGTTTTGGTATTGCCGTGTGCGCAATGACCTGTCTTATAAATATGACATATTAATTAACCCGTATGGTGAATGCTGTTAAAAAAAAAAATTAAAAAAACATCCAAAGAATTGCGATTTTTGTTCATCCCGCAGCACATAAAAATAGAATAAAAAGTGATCAAAGACTCATATAAACGCTAAATTTGTACCAATTAAAACGCCAGTTCATCCCGAAAAAAAAATTACTTACACGTCTCTGTATACGTAAAAATTCAAAAGTTATGTCTCTCATAAGACATTGATTCATAAAAATCTTTCTTTTTTTTTTTAAGTGCTTCAACAACAAAAAAACTATATAAATTGGGTATCGCCGTAATCATATCGACCCACAGAGTAGAGCTAACTTGTCATGGGTACTGCACAGTTAGCGCTGTTAAAAATACAAATAAAAAACACTCCTAGGATTGCAGTATTCTCGTCACACTGCCTTCCAAAAAACGGATTTATGACTGATCAAAAATCTTTTCCCCAAAAAAAGATACCAATAAAAATGTCAACTCATCCTGCAAAAAACAAGCCCCTACACAGCTCTGTACAAAGAAAAATAAAAAATGTATGGCTCTCAGACTATAGCATTGCAAAAACGTGTTTTCCTTTTTGAATAAAATGTGTTTTTATTGTGTTAAAGCAGTAAAACATGAAAAAAATATACAAATTTGGTATCACTGTGATCGTATTGACCTCCTGAGTAAAGCTAGCATGTAACTTATACCACACGGTGACCGCTGTAAAAAATAAAAATAAAAAACACTACCACGACTGCTGTATTTTGTTCAAAATGCATCACAAAAACCTTAATAAAAAGTGATCAAAGCGTCATATAAACCCCATAATGGTACTAATGAAAACGACAACTCATCCTGCAAAAACAAGCCCATAATCAGCTCCGTATACAGAAAAATAAAAAAGCTATGGTTGTCAGAATAGGACAACATAAAAACAATTTTTTTATAGACCTACTTCTATTGTGTAGAAATAATAAAACATAAAAAAGTATATAAAATCTATATCATTGTAATTGTACCGTCCCCCTTAGTAAAGTTATCCAGTCATTTACACTGCACGGCGAACACTGTAAAAATGAATCCCAAAAAACAATGACGGAACTGCGTCCCCCCCCCCCTTTTTTTCATGGCCAATGCTAAAAAACTATGGAACGCCTTTGCACCCAAAATGCCCAATACACCCCTAAATGAGATCCCTGCGGGGTGTTGAAGCCAAAATGGGGCGACTTCTGGAAGGTTTCACCTGTTCTGGTACTTTGGGGGCTTTGCAAATGCAACATGGCCCCACCAAAATCTGTGTTCCAAAAGCCAAATAGCGCTCCTTCCCTTGTATCACCTGACATGCACCCAAACAGCAGTTTACACCCACATGTAGGATATTGCCGAACTTGGAAGAAATTGCGTGACAAAATTTTGGGTGCCTGTTTTCCAGGATTCCTTGTAAAAATGAAACATTTTCAGCTAAAATCGCAGATTGTTGGAAATTTTTTTTTTTTCATTTTCCCAGCCTAATGCTAAAAAAAATTGTGTAACACCTGTGGGGGTCAATATACTCGCTGCACCCATGTATATGTTACTTAAGGGATTTAATTTATAAAATGAGGTCTTTTTAGGGGTGTTTATTACATTTTAGCACCTTAGGGTGTCTGCAAACTTGAAATGGTGCCTAAATAAAATTGTAATGAAAATGAGACCCCAGAGTCCAGTAGGTGCTCCTCCTACTCTGGGTCTTGTGGTTGAGCCAAATCGCGCACTAGGCTCACATATGGGATATCACTGAAAACGGCAGAATCTGGGGAATCGATATTAAGTTGCATTTCCCTGATCACATCTACGGTGTTCTTGTGAATAATGGATAAAAATTGAAAATCTGCAATAAAAGTGAAATTTTGAAATTTCACCTCCATTTTGCTTTAACTCCTGTGAAACAACGAATGGGTTAATAAACTTCCTAAATGCTGTTTTGAATACTTTAACGGGTGTAGTTTCTTACATGAAGTCATATGGGGGTAACTAACATACAGTCCAATCAAAATCACATTAGAACTGGACCGGTCCCTAAAAAAAAGTATATTGCAAATGTTCTTGAAAATTTGAAAATTACAACTAAATTTCTAAGCCCCCTAATGTTGTTAAAAAAAAGACAGTTAAAAAAATGATGCCAACCTACAGTAGTCATATGGTAGATGCTAGTTATAAACTATTTTGAGTAGAATAACTATCTGTCTTACATGCGGAAATTTTTGAAGTTTGAAAATGGTAAATTTTTCAAATTTTTCACAATACTTTGATATTTTTCACAAATAAACAAGGACTTTTTGGACCAAAATTTCTTTCTATCTTAAAGCACAATGTGTCACGAGAAAACTCTGAATCACATGGATTGATAAAATGTCAAAAAGTTATTCTCATATAAAGTCACAGATGCCAGATTTCAAAAATGGGATTCTGTAAGAGAGGCCAAAACTGGCTCCGGTGTTCAGGGGTTAACCCCTTAAGTACCAGGTGTTTTTTTTTTGGTGACACATTCGTTTTTCCCTCCTCACCTTCTGAAAGCCATAACTTCTTTATTTTTCCACCTACATAGACACATGAGGGCTTTTATTTTGCGGGACAAGATGTACTTTCTAATGGTGTTATTCACTATACTATAGAATATACTGGGAAACCGCAAAAAAATTCCAAGTGGGACAAATTGTGAAAAAATAAGTATTTTCGCCATGTTTGCGGGGGTTTTGCTTTTACGGCGTTCAATCTTCAGTAAATATAATGTGTTATCTGTATTCTACAGGTTGTTACACATCCGACAATACCAAACATGTAGGGTTTCCGTTACGTTTTGGTACCGTAAAAAAATTCCAAACATTTTCTATTTTTGAAATTTGCGCCACGGCGCCATTTTGTGCGACCAATAACTTTTTGTACTAACACCTACGGACGTCAGTGAGGGGGCATTTTTTGCGGGCTGAATTTTACTTTTTATCGCTAGCAGTTTGGAATGCATGCGACTTTTTTGATCATTTTTATTCCATTTTTTGAGTGACGTAAAATGACCAAAAACGCAATTTGTCGTTTGGAATTTTTTTTTCTTCTAAGGTGTTCAGCATACAGGTTAAATGATGTTATATTTTTATTGATCGGACTTTTTTCGGATGCGGCGATACCAAATATGTGTAACTTTTTATTATTTTAATGATTTTATTTGTAAAATGGCGAAAGGGGGGTGATTTGAACTTTTAATACTTTTTTTTTTTGTACTTTAAAACTTTATTTTTTTGTTTTTTTACTGTAACATTGAGCCACCTGTGGTACTTGACCATAGGTGGCGCGATTGTTAATACAACCTAATGCATTGCATAGGCAATGCATTAGGGTGTACAAAGATGCCGGTTTCCCCACTTCCTGTCTGCGGACGGAAGTGGGGCAAACCGGCCAGGGTAAGTGACGGGAGCCTTCACAAGGCTCCCAACCACAATGCCCGGTGATCGGATCGGCGCAGCACAGCTGCACTTATGCCGATCACGGCACCGATCGGCGTTAATTCAGACGCCGCGGCCATCTTTGCCGCGGCGGCTGATGGAGGAAACAGCGCCAGCGGGCGGAGCCACCCGCCGGCGCTGTTACTGCCGGGTGTTAGCGGCGATTTGCCGCTAACACCCGGCGGCTGTGCGGGGGGAACGCGGAGCGATCCCCCTGCAAAGCCCCTTAGCGGCCCTGGGACGTACTGATACGCCCAAGGTCGTTAAGGGGTTAATATGGCGGTCTTTGCACCACTGACAACAGGCGCAATTTACTAGGCGATATAAATAACACAATTTGCGTACAAGTGAGCTCTTTGCGCCAAACAGATGCACGGACTTCAATAAAACTATTTAAAAGTTATAGGGATAAGTTATGCCGGTTTTGGGAACACTGACACACAGTGAGTGCAATAGAACTGGAAAAATAAAAGGGATAATTTCACCTCCTATCAGAGGTCTGCTGGCCAAAAAAGTGGTAAAAAACATTGTTTTTTCAATTCAAGGTCACAGAAAACACTGGGCTACACAATATAATCATTCCTTTAAAAAGCCTCTCCTCCTGCCCTCCCCTACCCACCCGCCCTCCCCCCCGCACCATTGCTGCTGGACACACCAGTAAATATCTTTAAAACTTTCTCTAACTAAATAAGAAGTGAAATTCTCTAATCTAACTATATTCTAAGCTACAGCTAGGTGGATTGTTTTGTGTATTAGAAGAGACTATCTCTCAGAGCTGTTAAAACAGCTATTGGTTTAAACACCGAGACACGTGAAATGACATAGAGAATGAGCTGAACAGGAACTGCAGTTGCATAGATAAAACGAGGTCATGTGATTTTTGCAGCCAATGAGATCCATACACCTCCAAGTCATGACGGACGTCGTACATCCTCCTCAACCCCCTCGTTCCTCGGAGCTGATTGGCCGGCTGCCAAAATTACAGAAAACGCTGAAAATGGCGCGATAGTAAAAGATTATCTATAAGATTGTCACCTAAGCTATCGCGTGATCGGAAATTTCCGATAAGCCTAAAAACTGTGCTGATTTCAACTTTTGCTGATAATATCGCTCATCCTCAGTGGCTGGCCAGGGCTGGGATGGCTTTTCTGGAAAATAAATGCCTGCTCGGCATCTGGTATTGGGGGCAGGCAAGGGCCATGATATGGCAGAACCCATCTTTGTCCACCAGACGGAAAGGCAACATTTCCAGGGCCAAAAGCCTGGCAATGCCGACATTCAGGCTTTTGGCTTTGGGATGGTTTGGGTTAAAGTGTTTTTTCTGCTTCCACACCTGTTAAACAGAAGGTTGGCTGCTAGACTGGTGAAACTGGTGGGAGGAGAAGGGGTAGGCTGTGTCTCTGGTGGTGCTGATGGTACTCAGGCAACGGTGGTGGCTAAAGCGAAGGCTGATCCTTTCTCATGCTGCTGAGGGACATGGGCAGTAGAAGAACACTTGTTCTTAAAAATGGTGGAGGAGGAGGAGGCGGAGACAGAGGGTGTGACAGTGGTTGGAAGCCCAGGATCGGTGTGGCATTTTTTCACCAAGTGTTCCCTTCATTTCAACTCATGCATGCACTGCATGTGACTAGACATGTTGGTGGTGTTTAAACTCTTAGGCCTCGTTCACACGGCTTATTTTGCCACGGATTGGCGCCGTACTGCGTGCCGGATTTGCGCTTCAGTACGGCGCCAATCCGTCTGAGTCATTACGGTAATCCACAGCTCTCATAGAGAACAGTGGATTCCGTCGCTCCTCCCCGCTCGGCGAATCCGCCGCGGGGGGAGAAAGTGACATGCACATTATTTACGGCGCGTACGCGCCGTAGATACTGCACTGTCTATGGGGCCGGGGAGCGGCGATCCCGCCGCGCTCCGACCCCGCTCCCTATTCACGGCGGATTTGTGAGCTCACAAATCTGTCGGGAATAAGCCATGTGAACACGGCCTTAAGATTCTTCCCTCTAGGGATGCGTTTATGGCAAATGCGGCGAATCTGAGGATTGATCGAAAAAGGCCCAGGCTTCAGAGGTCCCGGACCTTTTCAATGGCGATAAGCGAGGAGCGGTGTTTCCGCTGATCATGGTTTGCGGAGTAATCTCAGCGGACTTGTGCGACTGCCCTCTCCCTTTTTTAGGCCGGAACCATACTGACACTACCCCATCGCCTTCCTCCTCGTCCAGTGAAGAAGCACTCGCAAGCCAATTCTGCTGAAAAGACCACAGGTGACTTCCTCCTCCTGACATTCTGCATCCTGGAGCTGTGGGCTACAAGAAACAGGCACTGCAAGGCGTTGCCAACCGCTAGGGATTTGTGGCGACTGACCGACTTCCTTCTCCTCCTCTGATGGCATCAGCGATTGGGCATCAGAGCAGACTAAATCATCCTATTTGGCCTCTTGATCTTTTGAAATGCCTTCTGACCCCAACCGCATTGTGTCATCAAAGAAGTCTTCAGAAAATGGATTATCCACAGTGGTGGGTAGATGAGTTGACATTTGGGCTGCCTTCATTTCATGTTGGACGAATGCTGACGATGATGATGATGACATTCGTAGCCGTGACTGGGGGGACGAGGAGGTAAAACTGCTGGATGCAGATTGCATTAACCACTGAAGAACAGATTGGCGACGCTGTTCGTTACTGAGATTCACAGGGCACCAACCCAGCAATGACAGGCCTGACGGTCCTTCAACCGACAAATTTAAAAGATGTGGAAGAGTTTTTCACAGTCTTTTATTGAGAAACTGTACTGCAACGACAGCAAATCACAGGTATTCTTAAATCCCTTGTGATAGTCCACTCATGCTTGGACGCCCTCCGGGACCATCCAGGGGGTACTTGGCTCCTGGATCACCGTCTTTTGTAGGTCATTATTGGCACATCCAATAAGGCACTCCGACTGCAGGCTTTGGGTTCACTGGCCTCAACCAGTTTTATTCAGGCACAGGTATTACAAACAAACTACAAATAAAGTCCTTGGCCATCTGGAAAATATGAAAATAGACCCTGTCTATCGGTATTCTGGACCCAATGTCCAGCATCAACACAGTGTACTCTCCAGTACGTTACTGGCTTTCCTCAAGCCTCTGAGGGTCCAGCTCCTCTGCTGCACTGCCAGCTAGCAGACCACACCCCCCGATCACCTGTAGTAGGAGACCTCTTACAGCCCTACAGGGACTAGCCCAAAACCTGGCCTGGAACGTGGGGACAGCCTCCCACCCAACTCTACGACCGTTCTGGGAAAGGAGACCCATACCTGGCTGCAGGGCAGCCCTTCTAGCTACCTGTGTCAGTAACCTATTGTTACTGACACCAACAAGTCTCCTTCCCCCACCGAACCCAGACATTCGGTGGCACGTTTGTAGCAGGTATTCTCCTGAATTTCACCTAGTGGCAGAGACCTGCAACTGCACATGGTCACTCTGCCACATACCCCCCTGCCCCTCGATAAAGGCCGTAGGCCTTGATCACCCTGTACAACTCCTCCTCCTGGGTCGAAGTTCCTACACAGGGCCACCGTCTTCTCTACATCCTCAGGGGCAGAGACAACACTTTCCATGCACAGCATGCACTCCTCCCACACAGAGTAACTGACAGGTCATCGCCACTTACAACCAGTGACGTAACACATGCATACTCTGCAACAATGCCACCACCTTCATCCCGTATGCCGACCTTCACAGGGTTACTAGTGGAAATCCCAATACCAGCGCTATCCGGCCTTGTAATCTTCTTCCATACGCAGGCTACCTTGGCATTGTCCCCACTGGGCAAAGTTTTCACTATCGTGGGTCTCACATCAGAAAAAGGCACATGGTTGGTCCCAGCAACCACACTAGTGTCACCAGAAGCTGTAAGGACATCAGCCCTCTAAGGGTCACTATCCACCATGGCTCCTAGGGGCGCACCTGATCCAAAACCTGCTACCAGCACAATGCGACCTACACTTTTCTATGTCCGAATTCCCCTGGTCCTCACTGACCAACTCCTGCCTTTTAGGGTCAGCTACATCCTTTAATTTCTCTGGACTAGCACCCACCGTGATACATGGTACATCTGTGCCACCCATAACCTGCTGGTCAATAATCACAGGGTTATTGTAGGCCATCGCTACCTCTAGGAAACCCCTACCGCTGATCTCAGCTTCTCTACCAGGTGGGTTTCTAATGTCTGAGGACTCGCTTGTCCCTCCATACACTTGACGTACAGCAGTGGGAAGACCACATTCATAGCCTGTTTCCGTTTTTTCATGCAATATCCTTGCATGACCACAGGGGTCACTGGTACTTACCTGAGCATTACAGCCCATAACAGGTGTTTGACTTGTGGTGACCATCTTTTCAGACCTACATATCACTACAGGGGCCACAAACAGTGCATATACTGTAATACAGACTTCATCACGACCAGCATGCATGCTAGTAATTTCAGAGTTACTATGGACAACCGCTATAGACACTTTGTCCGCCATTATGACATTACCTTGCACCTCACCAGTGTCAGAGGACACATTCTCCTGTGACCACCTCTCACTAGCTCTGTCTAGCAGCAGCCCCTCTGCAACAACATGTGGAGACGTTTCGTGCCCCTCCCCCACAACCATCTCTAAAGGAGAACTCTCCTCTTCTACCAGGAACACTCCTGTAACTTGCTCCCAGTCATACTCGCATAGTGTGCTGGGATATCTGCCTTAGCAGACAGGTCAACCTCCTTATGGTTCTCCAACTCATACACCAAACTTGCTGTATTCACATTAGGTAACTCAGTCACCTTCTCAACACCAGAAGGGGCAGCAGACATCTGGCTTCCAGGAAAGATTTATCCTTTGCCTCAGACCCCGGCTCCACTTTACCATCTGGGGATTTAAACATGCCCCCCTCCCCTTCACTAGGGTTTGAGCATACACCCACCTCAGTGGTGTCTAGCAGTTCACTCTCTCTGTCACTGCAGTATTTGTGACCACTGCAGTAAGAGCTACTGGAAATATAGCAGACACTGGAAAATTTTCTCATAGGGGGACTGCAGGTCACAGCACGACTTTTCTCTTCACCCTCTATTGTGTCACAATCTGGATCTACATCACAGATACACTGCTCAGTGATGCACACAGAATCTGCCTCCGCACCCGTGTTCTTCACCAACATATTCTCATTACTCTCATTTGAACAATCAACATCAGCACTCTGTAGCACTGACACACTACAGCATCCACTCCCACACTGCAACTGAGACTCTACACAGAGTGTTTTTTCCCCTTGGTAACTGACCAGTATATTCACACTCATAGTCTCCTCATGCATGGTAGTAGAGCCCTCATAGACAGCAGCAGAGCAATCACCTTCCTGGGAGGCCATTTCTCTTTCAGGCACACTTGTAGAGTTCCCATTAAAGCAGGCAAACATCTCTCTGTGACCAAAAAGAGCAGAACATAACTGCTGGCTATCCCTCACAGGACACACCCTCATTAACCTAGTCTCCTCACACCTTGTAGGAGAGAAATCATTCCCAGGATTCTCCAGTTCCCTTCCAGGCTGCACACTGAACCAGGAAAACTCCTCTCTTGGACCAACAGCAGTCGCACAGAGCATTACCTGAGAATTGCAGGCTACTACCAGGTACACACCGTTTTCCGGGGTTACTGGTAGACACCTTTATGAACTGGTCACCAGACACATCACACCCCAATGTAGCACACTCATATTCCCCGGTTCCTACAACAGGAGATGCAGAGGACACCTGGTTGCTAGGGGCAACCACATTAGCTCCGCAGGGAACTGTATTGACAGCACAACATTCGGGATTGCTATCAATCCCCAGACCTACCGCACCTGCACACATTGGGCTATTACCAGCCATAACCTTTAGAGACAGACCTGCAACTTGCACGTTAGCATCCCATACACACAGTGCGCTGGGGTCAGGGGTACACACATGCTCTGCACTGTTAACCCCGACCTCTAGGGACGTACTTGAGCCTGTCTGCTCTATAGCTGGGGCTAGGATTTTCGCAGAAGCTAATTCACACTCTGCATTAACTTTAAACATAGCCCTGACAGCCATGACCTCCAGGGGCAGACTTGAGCTGCTCTCTACTACTGCTGTAGCTGCACCACCTATAGCTGCTTGTTCACACACTGCAGTAGCTGAAGCTAGCTTTGGGATACAGCTAACCTCCCCCTGCCCAGGCTGTGTGACCTTGTCATGGATCACAGGCATATTTGTCCCATTAGTAACATTGTCAAAAGACACCATTGCATGTAAGGAACCAAGTCCATCAGGCTCTGCAAGTCCACTGCTCTCAGAACTCTTCTGGCTTGTCAGCATTTTTGGGCCTGTGCCTAGCCCAGCCAAGTCCTCACAAAGATCATGCACAGTCCCACAACACATAACCAACCCCACTGGAGCAGTTTTACCAGATTTGATGTCTGGGCTCAGTCTGGATTTCTGCTGCTTACTGTCCATGTCAGCCTGGGGCGGGGCTCCATTCACCTGAAGCTCCAGGGCTTGTAGCTGTGACCTCTCTGGCCTCCTCCTGAGAGGGCAGCCAGGAGCACATCTCTCCACTCTGTGGCATCTCCAACAATGCTCCCTCTGCTGGACGGTGGTAGCAGGCTCCTGCTGATCCAGATGGTTGCCCATGGCAACAGCAGCACGCAGGTCCCTCAACAACTTGGCCTCTTCAGAGGTGGACACATTCCCTGCTGGTCGACATTGCCTCCGGGCCACAGGGTATCACCTAATGCAGTAGTCCATTGCAAACAACCGCCACACCATTCAGGCTGGTTACGCTTGGCAGCAGCCTGTTCTTCCTTTTCCTCTGGACATCCAGCAAGCAAGACAGCTTGGATCGTGGTATGTCCACTTTTTCCAGACTGCTGTCTCTGGTTGGAGATAACTATTATCACCTCCTGTTCTGCCTCCCACTCTGCTTGGAGCTTCTGATTCTCCTCTCGCTGGTTGGCAGCCATTTCTTGTATAGCCTTTAAATGGTCCTCATGCTGCTTAGCAAACTGCTGAGCCCACAGCTTATTCATCTCTTGCTGCTGGGCGTTTGCCTGCACCAACTGGGCCAGCAGCTCCTCCATGGCAAAACAGAAATTCTCAGGCACCAGCAACACAGACTTTTTAGACAGCACAGTCTCTTAGTCGCACAGCACTATCTGTTTGCAGGTGTGTCTCCGACTTGTTAGAGACACCATTGTTCCACAGAATTCACAGACACTTATCAGTAATGCTTTCTTATCAGGCCTCTGGCCCTTTAAATTTTGCTGTAGCAACTTTAAACACTGATTCCGGAGCCTCTCTTGCACCAAATGTGCCAATTATGCCCGCATCCTCTCGCCAAATGTGATAGTCCACTCACGCTTGGACGCCCTCCAGGACCGTCCAGGGGGTACTTGGCTCCTGGATCGCCGTCTTTTGTAGATCAGTATTGGCACATCCAATAAGGCACTCCGACTACAGGCTTTGGGTTCACTGGCCTCAACCAGTTTTATTCAGGCACAGGTATTACAAACAAACTACAAATAAAATCCTTGACCGTCTGGCAACTAACTGACACATGGAAATAGACCCTGTCTATCGGTATTCTGGACCTAATGTCCAGCAGCAACACAGTGTACTCTCCAGTACGTTATTGGCTTCCCTCAAGCCTCTGGGGGGCCAGAGCACCTCTCCAGCTCCTCTGCTGAACTGCCAGCTAGCAGACCACACCCCCCGATCACCTGTAGTAAGAGACCTCTTATAGCCCTACAGGGACTAGCCCAAAACCTGGCCTGGAACGTGGGGACGGCCTCCCACCCAACGCTACGACCGTTCCGGGAAAGGAGACCCATACCTTGCTGCAAGGCAGCCATTCTAGCTACCTGTGTCAGTAACCTATTGTTACTGACACCAACAGGTCTCCTTCCCCCACCGAACCCAGACATTTGGTGACATGTTTGTAGCAGGTATCCTGCTGAATTCCACCTAGTGGCAGAGACCTGCAACTTCACATGGTCACTATGCCATACCATCTAATTTCCAACAGCAAGCTAGGATTAGAAACAGAATTGTTTCTATCAATAATCTGTAAAATGCGGTCTGGTGGAAGAACCGTAACACCAAATCAACAGTGTTTTTCCTTAAGTCCCTGAGATTTACAACTGCCCAGTTGGACTAGCAATTGATAGTTTTCAACAAACTATCGTACAAGTGCACGATTAGCACCAAACTGAGACGCACTGAGTGAAATAGAAGTATTAAAAAGTGATACGGATTACATATGGCGGTTTTGCCACCACTGACAACAGGCGGCAGTTACTATGAAATAATGTGTAAAACAATTTGCGTACAAATGCACGATTAGCACCAAACTGAGACGCACTGAGTGAAATAGAAGTATTGAACAGTTATATGGATTACATATGGCGGTTTTGCCACCACTGACAACAGGCGGCAGTTACTATGAAATAATGTGTAAAACAATTTGCGTACAAGTGCACGATTAGCGCCAAACTGAGACGCACTGAGTGAAATAGAAGTATTAAAAAGTTACATGGATTACATATGGCGGTTTTGCCACCACTGACAACAGGCGGCAGTTACTATAAAATATCTGTAAAACAATATTCGTACAAGGGGGTTATTGGAAAAAAACTCAAACGCACAGACACCAATAGAAATGCAAACAAAAAAGCGACAATTTCACCTCAGGTGGGAGGTCTGCTGGCAGCAAAGTGTTAAAAAAAATGCTAGTTCCATGTGAGTTCTGGACAGGAGAGAGTAGGCTGCACAATATACACCCTCCTTTCAGACCCCCCTCCGTCCCCACCACCCTCGCCTGCACACACCGGTAGATTTCTTTACAAGTCTCTCTCTAACTAAATCAGAACTTAAATTCTCTTATCTAACTATATCCTAAGCTTCAAAAATTGAAGGTTCATTTTCTGTATAAAAAAAGACTGCCTCTCTGCGCTGTTACAACAGCTATTGGGCAGGCAGTCAGACGTGTTGCTCTATACTCAGATCAGTGAGAAATGTGGCTGAACAGGAAATGCAGTTACATACATAAAATGAGGTCAAGTGATTTTTGCAGCCAATGAGATCCATACACTGGCCACAGCTGACGTCGTATACCCCACTCACCCCCTCTATGCTCTGAGCTGATTGGCTAGCCGCCAAAATTACAGGAAACGCTGAAAAAGGCACGATTGAAAACCTGATAAAGATTATCTATAAGATTTTCACGGAAACTATCCCGTCATCGGGAAATTCCAATAAACGTAAAAACTATGCCGATTTCAACTTTTGTCGAAAGTATCGCTCATCCCTAGTCTTCACCAATGCAATGAAGTTGGATGGAACCACAGTGGATGCAGTTATGAAAGCTGCTTGTGTTCTCCACTATGTTCAGAATTATGATAGTCCTGACATGGAAGTGGGTGAAGACAGAGACAGGCTTTAGTGACTCTCTATACCTGTGGGACCTTGCCTATCCTTCCAACTGAGCTGCAGTGGTGCAGTTTCACAAACTATTTAATTACCCCGGAAGTTGATGTGCCTTGGCAATTTGACAGCCTCAGTGATTAGCAGTCATTCCCAAGAGTGATAGATCTTCTCATGTCCGCTCCAAGGCCTCCAGGGTCAAAGACTTGTGGATCTCCTCTTGGCACCTATAGCTGTTTATGCAGAAGACGGAGGAGGATTTCTCTAATTTTTTGATGGAAATTATTTCTCCACATCTTATTTAGGTGGAATGTTATTCCTTTGTTGGCCCACCCACTTTTTTATTATCAATATTTTACCTCTATTCATTTATTTTACAAACAAACTATAGTATGCTTGTTTCACTTTTTTTTTACTTAAACTTTACTTTATTGTCAAAAAAAAATAAAAAAAATAACCACAACCAGTGACCAAAATAAATGTCCCAATAAAGTCATAGTGATGCAATTTTTTGCCATTTCACTTGCAGACTTCTGCTATCAACCCGGCCAACTTAGTTTTTACACTAATACGCACTCTGTGTGGCATGATGACACTTGTAGTTTAACTAAGAAAGCCATTTTGCCACAAAATACATGTAAGAATTTTATGGGTAATGATTATTACATGGGTTTAAGGTGCTGCTGTGGCATACTGGCACTTGTATTTACATGTTCCACAGCTGCTGGTAGCAGTAGAACTACAAGTGTTAGCATGACACATTAAACACATGTACTAATCATCACCCACATTATTAGTACCTGTGTGGTGTAAAATGCTGGTATTTGTAGTTGTGAAAATACAAGTGCCAGCATTCTATAACACACATGTACTAAATGTACCTGTACTGACTTACATACAAATTTAACTTAATAAAGAACCTATAGTCTATTTAATTTGATTGTAATGACTTACAATACTATTATAAAATCCATTCTAAAAAATCTAATAAATTCTGAAATGAAATAAATACACAATATATTTAAATAATTATATTAACAAAAATGTATCATTTTTTACAACTAAATTTCTAAAATAAATATTGTTGATTTTATAAAAATAATTTTTTTAAGAATGAAAACAAGCTCACACCCAACCCCACTGACAAATAACTTCTCTCCTTTAACATATTTTTTTTTTTTTCAAATAGAAAAAACTTCAGTCCGTACTGCCGGACCAGAAGCCCAACTGTGAAAAAGATCTTTGCTTGTATTACCAGAAGTGCTGTAGGATGAAAAAGAAAAAAAAAATGTTTTCTTTTAGTGTATTTTCACATGTTGATAATCCAAACCAAAGAAAAGAAAACAGCTCACCTCTTTTAGTATTCAACGATATACAGTCCACCGGTATGATGCAGTCATGGAGTTGTCAGCACGGCTCCGGGCGCTACCACCGTAAATTTGTAAAGCAAACGAAGGATGAACCAGCTGGCACTCTCTCCAAATCAGACCCTGGCAGCAAGCTTCTTAAAAGCAAAATTCTTCTTTATTGATAAGTAGATAATAAAGGTGCATGCAAGCAAAAACATCCATATGGACGACCAACGAGAGACACACAGAGCAAGCTAAGTCCTGCAGGTTGGTTGGACCGACGCGTTTCGGGACACATGACCCTTACTCATGGGGTGACCCGAAACGCGTCGGTCCAACCAACCTGCAGGACTTAGCTTGCTCTGTGGGTCTCTCGTTTGGTCGTTTGGTCGTCCATATGGATGTTTTTGCTTGCATGCACCTTTTATTATCTACTTTTCCATAAAGAAGAATTTTGCTTTTAAGAAGCTTGCTGCCAGGGTCTGATTTGGAGAGAGTGCCAAGCTGGTTCATCCTTCGTTTATTTTCACATGTTAGTACACTTCACAAATAACTTAAAATGAAAGCACTAATTGAGTGCTATGTTAACTTATTGTATTCACCAGCACGTACTGTGCACCCATAAAAGAACATACCCTTAACCCCTTAAGGGCATAGCAAGTTTTGATTTGTCTGACAGAGCCTCATTTTTTAAATCTGTTACTTTATGTGAGAATACATTTTTAATATTTTTACCTATCCATGAGATTCAGAGATTGTTTTATCATGACACATTGTTTTTTAAGTTAGTAAAACATTTAGGTCCATACAAAACATTATTTGTGAAAAATTAAAAAATGCAGTGAAAATGTAAAAAAAAAATTGCCTTTTTCAAAGTTTACAAATATATGTGTGTAGGAACGATATGTGTTTGTGTTATACAACATAAAATAGTTTATAACCAGCATCTACCATATGTCTACTCTACGTCGGCATATTTTTTAAGTGTCTTTTTATTATTTTATGATGTTAGGGGGATTATAAATGTTACATTTCAAAGAAATTTTTAGGGACCAGTCCAGTTCTGACAGATCGTTGTGGGGCCTTTATGTTAGGTACCCCCATAAATGACTCAAAGAATCTATACTCCTTAAAGTATTTAAAACAAGATTTTTTACAGGTTTGTGGACATCTGAATTGGCTAAAAATTAATAAACACCCCTAAAAAACCTCATTTGCCCGACTAAGATGTCCAACATTGGGAAGGGGTTTATTCAAAAACTACATTAAAAATATAAAAGTTTATACTTACAGGTGGAGTTCCTTCTGTGACAAGAGGAACATCAGCAACTCTCCGAAAGCAATACAGTTTAGATCTGGGGGAGAGGAACCACCTGGCACTGCCTTCTACTCTCCTGGGCACTTGAAAAAGCAGTGATTTCCAGCAATTATGAACATTGTGTTCTATAAAACAAAAAAAAAAAATAGTCTTCTGCTTGTATGAAAAGGATTAGTTAGGGCGCGTTTACACGGCACAGGACAAATACCGGCCGGTTTGCCGGCCGGTATTTGTCCTGTTTTGCGCCCGTCCCCACCGGCCGCGGGTGGGGGGGGGGGGGGCGCGGGGGGGGGGGGGTCGGCTTTTCCCTGCGATGAGCGGAGAACAGCCCACCCCCTTCCCATTTAGAAACACATCTTATGTCGGGAAACCGGACGGAAGATTTGTGCTTCTACAATGTTTTGCCGCCGGACCGCCGGCGGCAAAACCGTCCGACGGCAAAACCTGTGCAGTGGGGACTGCTGCACAGGTTTTGCGTAGAGCACAATTGTGCTCATTTTCGGCCGGTTTTTCAGGCAGTCTGAAAAACCGCAAACCGGCTGAGAAACCGTTCGAAAACCCTTTCCGTGGGGACATACCCTTAGAATAAAAGAGTTTACTTAAAAATGTAAAATTTACCTACTGCTTGTCAGCACTGTGCCCGTCCCATTCCGGGTACAGTAACTGGTAGAGGACACTCCACTCCGGTCCACGGCATGGCTGGCTGCTGTACTCTGGTGCATGTTTGTCCCACAGCCAGGGATGCACCTGGAAGACATTGGAAAAAAATATTGTAATAAAAATTTTACAAAAAAAATCTATTTTTACAACATTAATACTCCACATTTTTTTATAACAATTCAAGAAAACATTTCTAGTAGTTGCTGTCCTTAGCAACCGCAGGGCACAGGTGACTACTGCAGCTAATGCGAAAGCTTTTGTACCTTTTCACCAGCAATGACATTGGTACAGTAGTTGACGAAATGCAAAAACAATTGCATTAACCGCACATGGTACATTGGCTGTGTCATGTGCTTGCTATCATACAAGGAAAAACACTTTTCACATGTTTAACTTTCAAATAAATAAATTAGAAAAAAAATTATATCGAGTTTAAATTTAATTTTTAAAAATGCAGGTGGTTGCATCGTTGATTTTGGAACCCCACAGGGGCAAGGCGTAACTGCTAAGTGCTAATACAAAACTAATGTAAAAAGCTTTTGCAATTTTTCCGCAGAATTAAAACCTAGCAATTTAGTTGGCGGTGCAAAAAATTTGCTTTAAACCCGTTTTGGTACTTTGATGGAAAAACTTTTGAAATTTTAAAAAATTTTCCCTAACATTGAATTTTAAAAACATTTTACCTTCTTACTTGTAAGTGAAGCATATGAAAAAATACTGACACTGCTCCCTTGCAAATGCAATTCTATGTGAAAAATGGGGCTATCACACTAAAGTTCATAGCAAAATTTTGCACATTAGGTGTGATAATGCAAAAGAATTTGCAATGCAACATTTTACAACTACCAAAGTTTCGAAATCCCCATAAAAAAAAGCAACATTAAAAATGTTGCAAAAAAAACTTTTTTATGTATAAGGAATTTATGAAAAAAAAATTTAAAATTCCTTATTATGTCCACCCCCCCAGTAGTGTTTATTGGCATTATACTCTCCCCTCTTTTACACACTGGAAATGCGGACTGAAGATTATTTTCAAAGAGCAACCAATAATCAGTCAAAAACAGACATTACAATTTTGAACAGGGTCAAAAATCACATACAAAAACTTGCGTGCCGAAACCCCACCAAAAACCGCGCCAAGGTTTTGGACGAGGTTTTGAATCTCTCTAGTGATTCCTATGGGGATTTTCAGCATAGGAAATGCTTCAAGAATTGACATGACACCTCTTTTTTTAGTGTCCAGAACAGCATCCAAAGAAGCGTGAAAAACATGCGGCAAAAACGTGTCCAAAAAGCTATTGTGATTACAATTGGGGTTTTTCCCTAGGAAAAAAATGAAAAATGAACTGGGGGTGTTTAGGAGGCTTTTTGGATGCTGTTTTAGGCATGTAAACACTTTGAAAACAGTGTCCAAATCCGCCGTGAGAACATACCTTAACACCGATAAATGCAAGGTTATGTACATGGGAGGGAAAAATAAATTCTATGATTGCTTGTTAGATGAAAAAACTCACGGTAAACTGACATTGAACAGGACTTTGGAATCCTAGTGGACAGTAAACATAACTGTAGCAGCCCACTTCAGGGAGCTGCTGCCAAGGCAAATAGGATCATGGGGTGTGTTAAAAAGGATACAGATGTACTCAATGAGAACATCATTCTACCATTATATAAGTCACTGGTCAGACCACACATGGAATATTGTGTACAGTTTTGGGCACCACTGCACAAGAAAGACATTGTAAATCTTGAACACGTTTAAAGGCGGGCAACGAAAATAATAAAGGACTGGTTGGACTGCAACACCCAGAAAAATGTCAATATTAGTTTTGTTTAATTTATAGAAAAGAAGGCATAGGCATGGATGTAACTATAGCCATAGCAGACATTGAAACTGTTATGGGGCCCAAAGGTTGAAGGGGCCCAACTCGGATGCAAGAACATTGTTCCTTTTTGAAGTAAAAATACAAGTGGTTAGGGATTTTCTGCTCTTCAGCACTACTTTGTGAGTTCCTCAACATATAGCAGTATTACTTTTAACTTTAATTATTGCTGCTGTTTGAGTCTATTGTCAATAGATGATGGGGCACCATCACATTTTGCTATGGGGCCCTTTGAATTCTAGTTATGCCCTTGAGCTTAGGGATAACCTAATAAATATGTACATTACAGTATCAAAGGTCAGTATAAAGATATCTTTAATGATCTACTTATAACCAGAACCCTATTTGTATCCAGAAAAAGGGGGCATCCTTTACGTCTAAAAGAAAGAAGGTTTCTACATAAACATAGAAGGGGATTCTTAATTGTAAGCAGTAGAAGAGTGAAGAAATCCAGCAATATCTTTTATTATAGTCAGTGAGCAGTGAGACTGGAATTCTCTGCTAGAGGAACTGGTCATGGTGAACTCCCTAAATGATTTTGAAAGATGCCTGGATGCATTTCTAGAAGGTAACAATACAATAAATTATGATTGCTATAGTTGAGAAAGAGTTTGGAAGGATGTTTTCTTAAAATGAGAACAATTGGCTTTTACCCCAAGGGATTTTTGCCATTCTCTGTATCAACACCATAAGACAATAAACTAAACTGAATGGACATTTATCATTTTTCAAACCATGGAACCATATTCAGTAACAATAACCACAAAAAGAGTGGTATTTCGTTCAAGCACTTCAAGTTTTATGCTTAAGAGTAGGTGTACCACTAAAAATGATTTTGTGATATTATGTGTGAAAAGGTGGCAGGCGACGTCGCAGAGGGAAGGTATTTTTCCCCTAGGGTTCTGTCTTATGTGGCGTTAGGAAGCCTCTGGACCGATGCGTGTCACCGAGAGGCCTGGGGCTCGGGAAGGAAGGGTGACATTGTAGGTTTCAGTAAAAAACATGTTACTGACACAGTGTTAGTTAGCGGTTCCGCCGTTTTTTGGGTGGCTTTTCCTGGGTGGTAAAAAAAGCGGGGGGTGGCCACTCCCACGCCCAGGTGAGGCTGGTATTAGGCCGTAAAGCCGGGGCCTGCAGGCTTGGGGTGTTTTTCCTGTGGATTGCTGAAAGAGGGAAACCACGTTTGGGGCCTTTAAATGGTGAGGACAGGGGGAAACGCCCCGTATAGCTAGAGCTCGCCGAGCCGTTTTTTGTTTGTGCTGTTGGCCTGAACTTTAAGGCTTTGTGTTTTTGTTTTTTCTCCTGCAAATAAAACCAGGCAGCGCCGGATTTAAATTTTTCTTCTGTGTCACTGTCCGGTCTTTTGAAGCCTGTGCCTACCTGTTCGTGTGCAAACCCCCCACATATGGCATACGACTTAAGGGGACATCACGTTTTAAAAGGGAATTTGGCTGCGTTCGCAAAACCCGTTGCTACGGGAAAAAACCCTGAAAAGGGTTGGAAAGTGTTTGTGAATATGTCTGGGTTAAAGCGCAGCAGCGCAGCAAGCAGAGACAAAAAAATGGACGAATTCTGAAGAGCTGATCAGGAAACAGCCCCTACAGTTAATGACTGATCAAAAAAAGGTGCTGACGGGTATGAGAGCCCAAACGGGCCCAATGCCCTGTGTAGAGGCTAACCCCCTCCCTTCAAGAGCAGCAACTATTAACAGCAGTCCAGAGCAAGTCCTGGCATTTGGCGCACATGTAAGAGGACCCCAAGTTCGATTCCCGCCGCCCCCCCCCCCCCCCCCCCCCCCCCCCCCCCCCCCCCGTGCCGCAGTTCAGTCTTTCCCAGAGAAGATGACGCTCCCCGCGTGTTGAGGCCTTTTCCCCGAGTCTTCGAGAGGGTGCAGAGCGAGAAAATTACCAGTGGCTAGTGGGCCGAGGTAGTGGGCCCTTTTCTAACTGGGAGCCCAGAAAGCTTTATTTTGACCTCGGCGGAGGGGGTTGCTAGGTACGCTAAGTTAAGCCGGAGATTCTGGCCCGTTTGGGGGTGAAGACCGGTAGGGCCCCGTGATAAATAAATGGACTTTTTTAACCGGGCACCAAGTGCGTCCCAGTGTACGACCTGGTCACCTGGTGAAAAAGTGGCTACAGCCGGAGGAAGTTACCCCACCCCAGTGGTAAAAAAAGGTGTCCCTCCTAAGTTTATCCGGCTACCTTTGGTTCGCGTGGGTCGGAAAGGTGACCCCAGGGATCCCGAGCCCCTCTAAACTCGTTGAGGGTAAAAAGGCTAAAAGGACTTGTAAGGGGGTACCCCGGATGCTTAAAACCCCGGGGAAACAGAAATGCCCGGAGTTCCGGTAAGCTGTCCCATATCCCAGGGGGGTGAGGAGTCCCCCAAGGGGGGTAGCGCCAAGGGGACCCCAAATGGAGGAAAGGGAAAAATCTCCCAGGGGGGACAGCCCAGACCAGGGCAGAGTTAGGGAGATCGGGGCCGCATACTTGTTGGGGGTGTCATGGACCTGGACTGGGGGCCGCAAACTTCCCCTCAGTAAGCCAGGGGTGGACTCACCCCGGCGGAGGTCACTGTTCGCACGGGTGGTTCCGCAGAGATGCCTCAGAGACTGGCCAGCACCTGTGTAACATTAAGGTAAATGGCTACCCCAAACGCATTTTGGGGACTCCGGGAGCTGGTCCCCCTGGTGCACCCCAAGCTTGATTGACCCCCATCCTCCGGGGCGGAATAGGGGGCTATGCGTCCATGGGGACCCCAAGGGAGTCATACCGCTGTAGTAAATCTTGATTCCCCTTGTGGGGTATCTCCCTAAAGTGGGGGTGGTGGGGCCCTAATGCACACAGGACCCTGTAAAAGAGACTTTCCTTTATTTTGGGACTTATGGCACCATCCGTAACTTTTAAAAAGTTGTTGTGATTTTGCTTGTTTTGGGGTTTGATCCTGAACCCCTTTTGCCCCAAGGCTTAGTTCAGGCGTTGGGGTGCCCAGAGATGGGGACAATTTCCCCTAGAGGTGCTCAAGGTGAGACTGACGCCCAGGAAGAGGGGCTCTATGTGCCCCCTGGAAGTCTCCCGGTTTAATTTCGGAACCGCCTTTTAGGGACCCCCCCTTGTGAGGGCCGAAAAAATGTTAAGGTGGGGGGATGGAGAGCCCCAATCCCCGGGGGTGATACCGGTTTCCCCATATGGCATTTAAAACCAAGAGCTGCTGTACCAAGTAAACAAGGTCGGGGGGAGGTTGTGGAACAGCTGGTGGTACCCCAGCCCTATGAAGAAAAGGGTTTTGGGCCCTTGGCACAGCACGTGCAGGGGGGTCACTTAGGAAGGGAAAAAAACCAAGGAGCGCATCCCCAAGGGTTTTTTGGCCAGGGATCCATGTTGAGGTGAAAGGTACTGTGGTCTTGCCCAGGTGTCAGTTAAACGCCCAAAGCCGCATTCCGCAGTCCCCTTGTACGTTACCTATCTTTGAGATCCCATTTGAAAGGGTGGCCATGGATTGGGGGCCCCTTGTAAAGTCTGCCAGGGGTTTCAAAAATATTTTGGTGGTGTTTAGACTATGACGCGTTACCCAGAGGGTTCCTTTGCGAAATACCTGTCCAAAAGGTTTTGCAAAAGGAAAAATATTTTAGATGTTTTCCCCTAGGGTATACCGAAGGAAATCCTACAGACAAAAGGAACTCCCTTTTTTTCGAAGTCATGAAAGGGGTTGTGTAAAATATTTTGCATCAAGCACTTGCGGACGTCGGTTACCCCCCACAGATGGGGGGCCTTGTTGGAGGTTTAACAAAACACTAAAAAATTGTTAAAAGAGTGGTCTTAAGGATGGGAAAGGACTGGGATGTTCTGCTGCCATATTAATGTTTCTGTGGTGGGTCCCACAGTCATCAACGGGTTTCCCCATTTAGTTGGTCTATGGTGAGTCCACGGGGCCCCCTGGATATAGCCAAAAGGGGGATTGGGGGCACGAGTCCAACCCCCCTAGAAGTGTTTTGAGCGCATTCCCTTAATTTAGGACCGAATTGCTGCGGTAATGCCCCTTGTGAGGGAACTCTACGCAGGCCAAGAGGCCCAAAGCGGGTCTAAATCGGTCCCCAAAGGAGGAACTTCAACCCGGGGACCGAGTATTGTGTTGGGCCACGTAGAAAGTAGGTTCCCTTTCAAAAAATGGCAGGGCCCTTATGAAATAATCGAAAAAGGGGGGAGAGGTAAAATAAAAGGTCCCAGCCCGGTAGGCTAAAACCCGAAACACTGTACCACGTAAAATATTAAACCCCTGGAAGGATGAGAGATCATGGTGGGTTAGCGCCCCTGTAGTGTGTTCCCGAGGGTGTGTGTCAGAAAACTCTGTCCCAAATCCCCGAAACAGGAGGGCCGGGAGTTTGTAAAAGCAATGTGATGTATTTTTCAAATACCAGGACGTACGAATGTAAAAAAAAATTTTACATTTTAACGGATCCGGGGTAAAGTCAGTTGAAAAAAGTACGGTCCAAAAAGCCCGCAGGCGGCTATATCCGGAAGTCCGAAAATGTTGGATTCGGGGTTATTTAGGAGTCCAGAAGCGGTGGTCCCGCCCCGTTGTGTGTTTCCAAAACCCGATGGCTCCCATACGTTCTGCATGACTTTGGAAGCTTAACGAAATGTCAAAATTTTTGCCCACCCCATGCCCGGGTTGATGAGTTAAATTTAGAGGCTAGGTTGCTAGGTACTTTCCACCCCTAGCCCAAATAAGGGCTATGGAGGTTCCCCCTTATGTGAGCCAAAGAAAAGACAGCCTTTGCCACAGGGGGGGCCCTTACCAGTATATTGCTTACCTTTTGGTTTGCATGGGGGTCCGGAACCTTTCAGCGGTTGATGGGGTATTATCCCCAAGCCCCCCTGTCGGTATGGTCAGCATACCTGGGCGACATCTTATATTTTGGGGAGGACTGGGACAGCCACCTACCCAAGGTACAGGCGTGTTTTTCCCCGAGAGAAGCGGGGGTAACAGCGAAACCCAAGAAATGGCCCCGGGTTTGGGGGAAGCCGGTATTGGGATATGTCATTGGCAGAGGATTATAAAACCCCAATTTAAAAAGGTTTAAGCTATTCAGGAAAGGCCACGCCCCCAACAAAAAGGGGGTGAGGGGCCCTTTTTAGGATTGTGGGTTTTTCCGGGGATTTATTCAGAAATTGCTAGTATAGCGGCCCTCGAGGTCTGACACGGCCCGTAAGTCCCTTTGGGACTTGGGGGCTCCGAGGCAGAGAGGGGTTCCCGGTGTTAAAGTTGGCCCTTTGGACCGCAGTACTGGTAATCCCAATTTTAAAAAAAGTTTATTTTGCAGACGGTGTATTGTGTGGGGGTGGGTGCGTGCTTTCCAGGAGATAGACGGAGGGAACATCCGGTCTCCTAAGTAGGAGCTACCCCTGTGAGAAAAATTTCAGCAATTTTCGACGAGAGTGCTTGGCCATTAAATGGCCCTCGAGTCCCTTAAATATTATTTTTTGGGGGACACTTCGATTTAAACCGGTCATCTCGTTAATTTGGGTGTGTAGGCGAAGGAAAGGAACGCAAGGGTCACAAGGTGGTTTTTTACCCTTTAAAAATTTCAAGTTTTAAATGGAGCCAAAGAGCAGGGAGGTTTTCAAGGTAATGTGATGTTTTCCCCAAAAAATTTTTAGGTGGCCAATGTGTCCGACCCCACAGGCTCGAAAAGCGGGGGGGGTATGTGAGAAGGTGGCAGGCAACGTCGCGAGGGAAGGTATTTTTCCCTAGGGTTCTGTCTTTGTGCGTTAGGAAGCCTCTGGACCCATGCGTGTCACCGAGAGGGCCGGGCCGGTGAAGGAAGGCCACATTGTAGGTGTCGTAAAAATATGTTACTGACAAAAGTGTTAGTATAGGGTTCCAGTCCGCTTGTTGGGTGGCTTTTCCGGGGGTCAAAAGGGGGGTGGGGGGCCACTCCCCGCCCAAAATGAGGTGGTATTGGCCTTTAAACCCGGGGCCTGCAGGGGTTGTGGGTGTTTTCCGTGGACCTTGTGCTAAGAGGGAAACCCCGCTGTGACCCTTTTTTTAAGGTGCGGACAGAGAGGAACGCTCTGTATGCTAGAGCTCAGCGAGCAAAAATTTTTTTTTGTGTTGTTGGCTGAAATTTAGGTTTGTGTTTTTTTTTGTTTCCTGCAATAAAACCCGGAGCCTGGATTTGAACTTTACTTCTGTGTCACTGTCCGGTCTGTTGAAGCCCTGCTGTCTACCTGTTCGTGATGCTAACCCCCACGTATGTCTTAAGAGGTTTATGCTATATACTGTATATCTAAATGTGGACAAACAGTGGTGATGTGTGTTACAGCCTGTCGGTGGCTTTGCTAGCATATTATCATAATGTAGGTAATTTGTGTTGTAAGTAATTGGATTCTTTATTGATATTAGGGAAGGATAAACATATCTGTAACAGAAAATTAAATATTGAATTATGGTATAACCTTTTAATGTATAATGCTGTGCCAAATAGTAAACCCTTGCTATCCTGATAAATGTTATCATAATTGGATGAATTCGGCTAGCCAATTCTTCCAGGCATGAAAGATACCAGTTATAAGACTTTTTATATGGTTGAGCCTCATACTTTTAATGATAATGTCAGTTTATTTCCATTTCCATAGCATTTGCTTAGTTCTTACTATGTATGACATACCAGATTCCTGCGGGAGATCATTAGGAAAGCCGTCAGTACGCAAAAAAAAAAGTAAGACTGTAGAATTTCAGAACAGTACATCAGTATATTTTAACCATTTATCACTTTCATATTTAATTTTAAACTACTAAACTAACCTACATTTACAGTAGCGTCATTTTTATAATGCTAAAAAAAAATAGAATTCTTCACTATTAATAGCCATTTTGTACTTCCAAACCCATCATTTATTTTTAATTTTCAGCCAAAGATTTATTAGAGCAAGATATTAAAATTGCAGGACTGTGCTCTAATAAATGTCGACTCCAGTAAAAAAAATATTTATCTTACTAGCAAAGTGAAACTTATTGGCATTTATGCCATGCTTCATTCGTATGAATGTCTTAATTACAGTAATTATAAGAAGATACTAAAATGTAAGTACTCCATTTGTTCATTAATATGAAAATGTCTGAATATAATCGGTGTGCAGCTGCAAAGGGCACTGACTGTAACTGCTATTCTCAGTGTGGAGATCATGTTTTCTGTGTGTACAGTCACATCAGTAAATTGTTTTTTCATGGGTATGTTTTCCTTCCCAGCCTTATGAAAATAGGCATTTGAAGAAAAACCTACTAAAATGAGAAACACATTTAAATTTTAAAAAAGTCTAAAAACTACTTATGTAATTTCTCAATAAGAAAGAAAAGAGACACAGCCTTAAGTTTACTATATTGATCACATATCTCTAAGGAAATGGTAACTCTCTTAGTAGGTGTCAGACATATCTGTGATGGGTAGTGCATCTCCAGGTTACATACATAAAAGGCTTCTCATAACTATTTCTGCAGTTCTCTAAACTCTAGGTTTAGGTTTTGCAATAGCAAATATTTAAAATCTTTTCAGTTTGTTTGTAAGAATCACTATGAGTTACGTTTACAGAGTGCAATAATATAAGTGCAGGTTATAGTGACTAGGATTCTGGAGGATTCTGGAGAAGGGTAGTTGATCCAGGGACTTATTCTGATTAGAGTCAAATTTTTCCCCTAAAATGAGGGCAATTTTTTCTGCAGCACCAAATAGTCCAGCTAAAACTTAACTTTTATTATATACATTTAGACCAATATAACATGATTTATAGAAACATAGGGATACTGTCACGTCAGAGGAGGTGCAGTGGGCACTGACTGCCACCCAGCTCACTGTCCCTGCCTACTTGGCGTGCTGCCCTAGGAATCAGACCCCAACTGAATGACAGCCCCTATACTGCTAAGTGCAGGGCCATCAGGGAAAACGCAGAGTCAATCAGTCCGGGTCAGTAACGGTGCGGTAACGGATAAGCCAAGAAACGTACTCCAAGTGGAAGGTCAGAAACAAACCGGGGTCCAAACACGAGCAGGAGCGCAGTACATAATCGGAGGCAACAAGCGAGGTCAGAAACAGTCCGAGGTCAAAACACGTGCAGGAGCGCGGTACATAAACGGAAAGCAAAACGGAGTCAAAAGGCAAGCCGAGGTCAAGATGCAAGGAAAACAAATCACAACAAAGTACAGGGAATTCTAGGGGAAACCTTTGTCAGGCAAAGCCTGGAGGGAATGAGGAGGTTTAAGAGGTCTGCCCGGACACCGGCCCCGCAGCTGAGTGGTGCGGCGTCAGGGCCCTCCGATTGATCCTGAGGGACACACTCTCAGTTGGGAGAGGCTGCAGAGCTGTCACTCCTGGCTCAGGAGCAGCACCTCTCCCAGGGTGTGGTCCCAGGGTAGACTTAAGGTAACGGTCTCATCCACAGAGACGGATATTTCAGACTCTGAACGCGACCCCCATAGGAGACAGAGCCGGAGCCAACAACGGGCTTGTGGTAACAAAAGAGGGAGGGCAAGAGGTCAACGCCAAAGAGGCTCATCTAGGCCTTTTTTGGTGGGGAACCACAATTACGAACTGAGGGATCGAACACCAACAGGACGTTAACCCCCCTCAACGGTAATTCAAACTCAAACTTAATCATTAATCTATTATCTCATCCTTTAACTGAAGACGAGATGAATATTCTCAGATTAGGACTGTCATTTGTCCCTACCACTAAGTTCAAGTTGTTTGAATGGGTTAAGGACATTAACCTCTTTGGTCGAAAACTTAAATGGCATAAATACCATTGCATAAAAAACAGGAAGGAATGCATGGAATTGGGCATTAGTGAGGACTTGTTGGAGGGTGTTAGATTCCTTTATGATATTTCCGGCGATTCGGTGAATACGGGCCATGGTCCTTTCACTGAACTAAAACCCAAAAACATCAAAATGCCACCCCAGGGGGAACTCTCCGGTGTGGACATCTTCATCTCCCAGGTCATTAAAGACCTGGAAAAATTGGATAGAAAATTCCCGACTAATTGCACTCGGGGTGAACTAGAGGCGATACGGCAATTAGAACAGGACCACAATCTCGTAGTCCAACCCTCCGACAAGGGCGGCAATATCGTCTTGTTAGACCATCACAAATACCTAGAAATGTGCAATAGACTATTGGAGGATAAATCCTGCTATCGGATTCTATCTAGTGATCCAACAGAGATTTTTAAAAAGGAACTGTTGAGTATTCTTACTGAGGCTAAATATAACAAACTTATCTCAGTGGATAAGTTTGAGTTTCTGTTCCCAAAATTCCCAAGAATAGCTACGTTTTACAGCCTACACAAAATACATAAAGGGACTACTCCCCTAAGGGGTCGCCCCATTCTATCGGGTATAGACTCTCTCACCCAGAACTGTGGAATTACCTGGATAAAATCGTAGCTCCATTTGTTGAATCTCTCTCTTCATATACCAGAGATACAACAGATTTGTTAAGAAAGCTGGACGGGATACATGTCTTTCCAGACAGTTGGCTCGCCAGCATAGACGTGGAGGCATTGTACACCAGCATTCCGCATAACCTAGGGATACAATCTGTGAAACACTTCCTGTATACCCGAGGAACACAATTTGACCAGCATAGTGAGTTTGTCTTGAGATTACTCGAATTTGTGCTGACAAGACATTATTTTATATTCAATGGAGGGCTCTTCCACCAGCTGAGGGGGACTGCCATGCGCAGTCCCTGCGCTCCATAATATGCAAATTTATACCTCGGCTGGTGGGAGAGCCTTCTCGTTTTTGACGAAACTATGTCGGAGTGGACGGACCATATAGGTCTTTGGACCCGTTACATAGATGACGTGTTCATCATTTGGAACGGTCCGAGAGCACATTTCTTTTCCCTTATGGAACGATTGAACTGTAATGACCTGGGACTCAAATTTACATCTGAAATACAATCTGACTGTCTGACATTTTTAGATGTTAAAATCTTCAAAGACAGTACAGGGTCCATTTCAACTTCCATATTCCGTAAACCCACATCCTCCAATTCGTTACTCCACTGGTGGAGTAGTCAATCTGTCCCCTTAAAAAGAGGAATCCCTAGGGGCCAGTTTTTGCGATTGCGCCGAAACTGTTCGAGCACAGTAGAATTCAAGAGACAAGCCTGTGATCTAAAAAAAGGATTTAGGGAGAAAAACTACCCCGAAGATGTGATTCTTAAGGGATACCATCATGCATTAAACGTAACACGGTCCAGTCTACTCACTCCCAGAAATCGGCAGTCCAATCCAGAGAAAAATCTGGCACGGATAATTGGCACTTTCGATGAAGCTTCTAAGGAGGTTAGGGAGATTCTTAATAGACATTGGGACACCTTAATAATAGATCCAGACATCAAAGAGAAAGTTGGACCATACCCATTGGTCACTTTCAGGAAGGGACGGAGCTTGCATGATGCCCTAGTTCAGAGCCACTATACATCTCCCCCAAGAAAAAATACTTGGTTGGATAGGCAACCTCTTGGTTGCTTTAGATGCAGTGGTTGTGTGGGCTGCAACTATGTGGAAACAGGAAAGACATTCATCAACCAACACACAGGACAACAATTTGAGATTCGACACTTTATTAATTGTAGAACTGTCGGCGTTATCAAGCTAAATGTCACTGTGGCAAAGAATACATTGGTAAGACCATTCGCGAGTTCCGCCGGCGTGTTGGAGAACACTTGGGGGATATACGGAATAAAAGGGACACTCCCATTTCGAGACATATTTGGTCTGAACATGGGGGCATATTTCAACAACTGAGATTCATGGGGATAGACAAGGTGAAACCCCATCCCCGTAAAGGGAATCATGACAAATCACTGCTATGCAAGGAAAGCTTCTGGATCTATACCCCGAAAACATTACAACCTACTGGTCTGAATGAACAACTTAACTTTCAGTGCTTTTTGTGATTTTTTAAATCACTTTGATTTATTCTAATCTATCATGGCTATTTAAAAACTTTGTATATATACCATACTACGTTGAAACTAACACTGCTATGGGTTCGGGTTATAATGTATTTGTTTTCCCCTTCCTTCTGCTTGACTACCTGGCTATAAGTACCTCCTACTTTAGACCATTAATTGTGGTCCTGACCATATCTATTGAATCTATCAGATAGTGACCAACCCTCCTTAAACATTCCAGAACCGGCCGGTTTCAGGGGGCGTGTGTCCAAGTTGTGGGAGTATTCTCTTGTTTGAGATACTCCCTCTGTTCACTCTGTAACGTCATTTCCGGTTTACGGAATGAAGCGATGCGCGGCGGAAGTTGTCACGATCCAAGCCTCAATATGGATTTACCGTGACCACTTCCGCGTTAAGCGCAGCAGCATTGCGCGTCGCCATGGCAATGAATATGCCGGGCTGCGCTTTGAATAGGTGCTTGCGCTTCCTGTCTCTCGGGCACGGCGTGTATTGGCTGTTTATGGGCACGTGATAGCACGACGCTTATTTAAAACGAGAGACTGGCCATCTTTCATTACACAGCACACCATAGCTGTGTCAGGATACTGGGAGCCATATGCTCCTGTTTTTTGTGGAATTGGATACCGCAATCCTAATAGGTAAGACGACACTTGTCATCTTATTGTGCTTTTGACAAGTTTACTGCACATGTATTGTGTTATGAACATTGATATGCTCACTTTCATTTTCAGCCTACCAATCATTGTCCCCTGAGGAGGTCTGGGTAGGCGCCGAAACATGTTGGGACATCTGTAAAGTAAGGCTTCTCTTTTCTTATCCTACTTTATTCCCGTGAAATGCTGAGGGAAATTTAGGGTCAATTATACCAGGGACAGGTTCCAGTCGGGGTCGTCCTTATCAGGGTGTGTGTTTACCCCGTATACTAGGCTAGGGGAGAAATAGATGTATTGTGAGGGCTATTAGGGTTAGAGTTGTCCCCCTATACCTCTGTTTCAGGTTCTCCTAATAACTTGTTTCCTGGGCTATAGTGTTTCTGCGGTCCACTTTTTGTATGGAACATTTTTTAGCGCTGTGGAATACATGTTTTTTTTATATCTAGATTAAATAAAAGTTATATTTTACGATATTATTTCTAGTATGCCCTTCCACTGTGATAAGTATATAGTACATTTTCTGGGCGCTTGTGGAGACTTGCCTCTAGTCATAATACTATAGAGGTTCCCATACCCAGGGTAGACTTACTAACCCTCGCAGGTCGTTGTGCTAAACGGGTGGAAGACTGCCCAGATGAACGTGTCCTGACAGATATTAACAAATTGCTTCCATAGACATGTCCATAGTAGTTATTCCAAAAGTCAGCAAGGTACATATATGCATAATGAGACAAAATAGTATAGACACGATATACTCACATGACCGGATAAGTCACACCCAGTTGAATAGATGTAAAGAGAAAGGGAATGCATCAAAAAAGGAAATATCTGATAAAAATATGCAATATTTTCTTGATGTAAACCTACCGGTTCCTATTACACCTATTATACCCTACCTAAAAGGCGGGGACCCCGTCCCAAGAAGAACACCACCACCTATCGGTGGCTACCCCCTGACTCTGACTATGGTATCAAAATGTAAGGAAACAAATAAAATACTGCAACATCTTGATCAAATCCAACGTGTTTCCCAGTTATTGATGCGGTTCTTCAGGGGAATAAAAATTATTCCAAACCTCTATGCAGCACAAAAATAAACAACAATAGTACAAACTGTTAAAAAGTCGCTACAATCAGCGATCTATTGAATAGGTCTATGGGCCCATATAGATGAACAAAGTGGGCTAAATGTGACCTTACACAATCCCCTTTTAAACTCTTCATGTAATTAAGTGATTGCGCCTTACATAGAATGTCACCTCCAGCTTCCAGTTCATGATAGCAACCAACCTGGATGTAACAGCATTATGAATGCATCAGTTTCAAAATGATGCACTTTCTGTGTGTCCACAGCCATCAAAGCGCCCAAAGATGAAATATAAGCCGTCAATCAAAATAAAACACACCCAGAGGAGACGCACACATCCGGAGGAGGCATATTAGTATTCCCACACTGCCATCTATTCCTCAGGGCTAGCACACTGATAATCCATACCGCCCATCTATTCAAAAGAGCGCGTACACATACAAAGGAACGCGACGCATTAGCATTCTCGCATCGCCCATTCATTAATCAGGGCGTGGCATACCAACATTCCTATACTGCCCATTCATCTATAAAAGCGCGGTGCACATACATGGAGAGGAATAAAAATAATAATTATATATAGCCAACTAATAGATGATGTATATATTGGCTACAAGCAAACTCCAGATTTCAGATACACATTTCTATATATACAAACAGGGGATAAATCTCTTAAAAACAATATATAGGTAAGGAACAATATATGCAATTTGTTATGAAAAAAGATACTCCACTCAATATAAATATGTATATATGTATATTGTAGCCACATAAATTAATCACAAGGTATAGATTTCTATGTTGATAACAAAAAGATAAGCCAGCTTTGTTAGGTATTATTCAATAAAACAACCAAAAGTGAGTTTCTCATTCAAACCTTTGGGAAATACAGTATCCAAATGGTAAATCCAACGAGATTCAATTTGAAGTAACCGTCTATCAAAATTCCCACATCGTGGGGAAAGACGAACTCTCTCTATTGCACAAAAGGAGATGCCCTCATTGCAACTATTATGCTGTTCCCACATGTTTTCGAGCAATAGGTGTATCCCTATGGTGCCGAATGTCCCCTATATGTTCCAGCACTCTCCTTCTCACTTCCCTTATTGTTTTTCCTACATATTGGATTATGAATGAACACATAAATAGATATACCACTCCTTTACTCTTACAATTTAATAGATCCCTTATAAAGAATACTTTTTGGGTCTCTATGTTTATAAACGTCCTACGGATAAAGACACATGCCTTTCAAGAATTGCAGCAAAACATCCCCTTTGTGCTATTCAAACCCAGCCATGTAGGGGCACTCCTAGATGGTTCATAGTTACTATGAACAAGATGATCTCTTATGGATCACACTCTTCGATATGGTATAGATGCAGACTGGGGAATAATTTTAGACACAAATGAATCCAGTCTAAGTATATCCCAGTACTTCTTCAAGATTCGATATACCTTCTCTGACTGATCATCATAAGTACCAATGACCCTTATCAAGTCCTTATTCGTATCTTTGGTTTTCCCTGACAAAACACCTCTCCTGTCTAAAGATAAGGCAATTTATACGCATTACTCAATACTTCTTGTGGATACCCTCTTTCACGAAAACGATACTGTAGTTCTCTAGCTTGAATCCTAAAGTCCTCCATGGTGGAACAATTTCTTCTAACTCTAATATATTGTCCCTTAGGAATACCTTGCAACAAAGACCTTGGATGAGGACTTTGCTATGCCAATAAATTATTTGTAGACGTCGGTTTTCTATATGTACTAGTAACCAGCGAACCATCATACTTTTTTTGTATGCTTACATCTAAAAAATGAATGAAAGAATTACTCAGTTCATGAGTAAATTTTAAACCGATATCATTAGTATTCAGAAAAATTACAAACTCTTCAAACGTCTCTTTTGTACCATCCCAAATTACAAAAACATCATCAATGTACCGTCCCCAGAAAAGATCTGTGGGGTCCATCGGTTATCTTCCTCTGTGAAGACCACCGTGTCCTCCCACCAGCCCAGGAGCAAATTCACGTAGGTGGGCGTGCACGAGCTTCCAATAGCTGTGCCCCTGAGCTGGTGGTAGACACGTCCCTCAAATAAAAAGTATTTATGTGTTAGGATGAATCTTAAAAGATCAAGAATAAACTCATTATGGCAAGCAAATTGAGTATCTCCAGATCTCAAAAAAATACTCTACTGCCTGCAATCCTTTTTCATGAGGAATGGAACTATACAATGCTTCTAAATCTATTGAAACCAATAAAGTATTTTTTTCAACTACAATGCCCTCTAATTTCCGAAGAAGGTCACTGGTATCACGCACATACGACAGTAATGACGTCACAAAATCACGAAGAACATGGTCCACTTCTACCCCAGCATTTTGGGTCACCAAGCCAATCCCAGATACAATCGGTCTTCCTTTGAGGTAAGTCCCTTGTGTATCTTAGGGAGGGCATCTTCCGAAAATCATAAATTTCACCACATCTCTAGATATCAATCTATCATCCAAAGCTTTGATAATTAATGATTCACATTCACCTTCAAATCTATCTGTTGGGTCTTGTTTAAGTACTCCATAAAATTTTTTGTCTGATAAAATAGTCAGAACCATTCTTTAATATTTTTCATGATTAAGGATCATGAGATTACCCCCTTTATCAGATGGCTTTAAAATAAGATTTTTGTCTTTCTCTAATTTCACTAGTGATGCTTCCTCTTCATCTGTTAAATTCTTATAATAAGGAGTAGATGTTTTTCTTTGATGTATTTTTCCAATTTTTCTGGTGACAATATCCAAAAACAGATCTAGATACATATAGTCCCCCGGTGGTGGCATACGTTCACTACATTTTTTCAAATTAGTGAAAGGACCCAAACTTCTCTAGTGTTCATTTTCATTGAGAAGATCAACTAGATCTCACAACCCTTGTAGGTCCCTCTGTTCAATTCCCAGATTATCACATATGTTTCTATCTCCTTCATCACAAGTTCTGTTCATTTGATCTTTCTAATAAATAAATTTAGATCTTAATCCATATAAAAGGGTCAAATTTCATACTTGGAACAAATTCTAGACCTTTAGACAATGGATTTAAATCTGATGGAGTTAGAACATAGTCAGTGAGATTGATAATCTAGTTATTATTCTGGGAGATAGCCTTTACTTCAGACATGTAGCCCCTCGTTTTTCCAGCCCATATAGGGCATTTTTCTGTTCTAAAAAAGATGAGGAAACAGAGGATGAAGAAGAGAACGAGGAAGAGGGTACAGCAACAGCAGACGAAGAATGATTGCCAGGAACTCTTGAAGATGTTCCACCAACCATCTCTAATTGGACTCCTCTTTGTTGATAGGGGTCCCTTTCCCACTCTCTGATTCTCCTTTCTTTCCTTTTTGATGCATTCCCTTTCTCTGTACATCTATTTAACTGGGTGCGTCTTATCCGGTCACTTGAGTATATTGTGTCTATACTATTTGGTCTCGTTATGCATATATGTACCTTGCTGACTTTTGGAATAACTACTATGGATATGTCTATGGAAGCAATTTGTTAGTATCTCTATGTTTCTATAAATTGTGTTATATTGGTCTAAATGTGTATAATAAAAGTTAAGTTTTAGCTGGATTATTTGGTGTTGTTTAAATATGGTGGCTTTTGGCTCTTTTTGATAGTGAGAGATCTTTTTCTTGTGTTACAATTGTTTTCTGCCTGAGGGTTTTTGTCTTCCTCACGCTCAACACTATAGCACAATAGGCTGAACTGGATGGACATCTGTCTTTTTTCTGCCTTACAAACTACGTAACTATGTAAGTGTTATATATTATTTCACAGCACATACTGACAATTTAAATCCCAAAGGACAAGGGCAGATGCACAGTAGAGCTCAAGCAGCAGAATGAATCAAGTGACAGACTACCAGGCAGAGGAAGACACACAGAGCGGTGCAGATAGTGACATGTATTCAGATGGTTATAATATACTTTTTCAAATGCAATTGTTAATTTTACCAGTTTAATTTATACTTCCTTTTCCAGGCAGTTTGGGTGCTTTCATATAGAGCATTATTGGTGCATTATTTAATTGTTTTTTGCTGCTTATTTTGGTGCGTTTATTTTTTGTCAAAATACACAGCAATTAACATTGTGCATTTCTGCAAAAAAAAAAAACGTTAAAAAAACTCTCCGTGTCAAAGCACCCTTAGAAGAAAGCCAATCATGTAAAAATATACAGCTGAGCCAGGAGCAACACCTTGTTGATCATCAATTTGGTGCAAAAGTGTTCAGCATTGACCAATCATCTAGAATCCAAGTGTTAGGAACTGGAAACTTCCCAGAATAGAATTAACAGCAGTGATTCCCCAGCAGGCTAAACAGATGACCACAGACACAATGGAGGGTAAGTACAGAAGTCAACTATAACTGCTGACTGAAGTCAGGTACTCCCTGGGGAGTAGAAACCAAGATTACCACTTGGTCTTCACCAGGGCCCACCACAAAGATTGATGGTCTTGGCTGCAAAGGTCCCAGGTTCCTCCAACAAGGAAGTGAAAAACGTCAAACACCAGTAGATGCTCAAACAGGATAAACAGAAGACAACACCAAACAAATGAAAGGAGTAAGACAAGCCAAGGTCAGAGCCAGGAGTGATCACAGTACCAAAGTGTGAAGCAGAGGATAACTGAAAACCAAACCAAAGTCCAAGAACCAGAGAATACAAGTTAAATGAGGAAACAGAATGTCATGGACCCTCGTCCCGGGTCACAGGCGCATCCGTGCCCCGCTGTCGAGAGGCGCCGCGACCTACATGTCGGGTCGCGGGCACGCTCGGTCCCCGATCTGTCTCCCGGGCTACTTACCCGACCACGCTCCTGTTACAGCCTCTGTCCCGCGGCACACACGGCCCCGCTCCCTATGGCTCGCACGCGCCGGCAGTGTTAAATTTAAAGGGCCAGCGCACCGGTAATTGGCTCTTGCCGGTCGCTGCCCCTATTTAAGCCTGCCTCTTCCTGGTTACCCTGCTGGATCTTTAGTGCCATTAGCCTACTGAGAGTCTTGCCTAGTACCGTGTACTGTATCATTTGCCTCCGTTCCTCGGCCACGAATCTTGCCGCCTGTCCTGACGTTCCTGCTTGTCCTCGACCACGAACCTCTGCCGCCTGTCCTGACCTTACCGTCTGTCCCCGACTACGTCTACGCCTTACGATTTTGTACCACGCTACACCTTGGATGCCTCCGCAAGCGTCAGGGGTAGCGACCTGGTAGACTCCCGCCGCAGCAAGTCCATCCCGCTTTGCGGCGAGCGCTGGTGAAAACCGGGACTTACTTAGATTCCGATCCCTGGCGTGGCTTACGCCATCGCTTGTGGTGGTCCAGAGGATCAACTACCGTTGCACGTGACACAGAAGAGATGGGAGCCAAGAAACAAGGAGAATCACAAGCAAGATGCAGAGAAAAGGATGGGTTTTAAATAGCCCACCTCAGCCATGGATCAGAGCTGCTCCAAAACCTGGCTGAGTCTGAGCAGCATGAGAGTCTTAAAGGAACCACACACTAACACTAAGAATTGGAAAAAGGGGAAAGTTAGTTTTAAAAAGTCAAATAATCTATAACCCATGCTGGCCCAGTACATTGACTGTACGGAAACCTGTTGGGAATCCACCAGGAGACAGCATGTGTTCTATAGTCTGGCAGAGCCCAGCAGTTTAGGAAACCAACAAAAAATCTCTGCTGTGTAGACTAAATCACACATTTTCTATTGCAGTCTATGGGGCACTGGTTGCAGTTTCATAGTTTCATAGTTTTTAAGGCTAAAAAAAGACAAGTCGTCCATCTAGTTCAGCCTGTTGTGCTAAGGTGTTGATCCAGAGGAAGGCAAAAACCCCCATGAGGTAGAAGCCAATTGTCCTCATTTTAGGGAAAAATTCCTTCCTGACTCCAATCTGGCAATCAGAAAAATCCCTGGATCAATGACCCCTCTCCTGAATCCTAGTCACTGTAACTTGTTATATTATTACGCTCCAGAAATGCATCCAAACCATTTTTGAACTCGGTTATTGAATTCACCATGACAAGTCCCTCTGGCAGAGAATTCCATAGTCTCACTGCTCTTACAGTAAAGAATCCCTTTCTATGTTTATGTAGAAACTTTCGTTCCTCAAGACGTAAAGGATGCCCCCTTGTTCTAGATACAGCCCTGTGTATAAATAAATCTTGGGAGAGATCTCTATATTGACCTTTGATGTATTTAATGACCTTTGATGTTGTTTTTTTTTTCAATTTCAAATACTGAATCCGCTGAAAACCCAACCAGAAACCAGTGCTGTGTAGACATAGCCTACTAGGAAAAATTATTCATTTATCCTTATTAGTTGTGTTTTATTGAGCATGTTTACTTGACGATAGGAAAAGTCTGCAAGATTATGGGCAGCATGTATGAAGAGGGCAGCTCTGTTTGCTACATTTTTAAATGGCCCGTACGCCAATATCTGGCTCAATACAAAGCGCAAGCGGAACTTTGTAATGCGCCTGATGTTGAGGGGCATGCGGGAGGCAGGGCGCACTAGAACCATACGAAGCTATATATTTATAGCTTCGCTACGGCATTTCTAGGTGCATGATTGCTGGAACAGGTATACCACTTTCAAAGTGGTATAGCTAAGACAGAAATGTCGTACTAGCACTAGAATGTGTCTGATTTATGACTCACTGTAGGGCAGGTTCATAAATCAGGTGCATTCTAGGCTGTTATTATGCGCATGAAATTTGGCAATTAAACGCCAAATTTCATACATGCCGCCCTATATGTTTTGCACAGTGTTCTCCACTTTTATTAGATTACTTATGTAGCAGATCCCCCTTCTCTACTGGTTGCAATACATTCACAACTAAAGTTCACAAACTACAGTTATGTGCATTCCTTTATCACCAAAATGGAATCAAGTCAAAAGAAGATTTCATATTTATTAGTTTTTTCAAGTTATGCCAACTCTTGTATAACAGTATACTGCTTGGTTATCTAGGTCTATTGCTTTTTGCCATATTCTCATACATTTGTGTTTTTTACCTGGATTTTTTTTTTAAATCAGATTTGTAACACATCCTGACGTGATAAATATGTTGAGCATATTCCATACACAGCAGTTGTCAGCTGGTGTCAAGAGCTAGGATCAGAGATAACTAAGATCATACCTATTCATCCATTCAGTAATTGTGGCTTCTAAGCAGTTAGATAGGAAGCACCCCTTCCATTACCCAATTGCCAACTTGGCCCAGAGTGAATAGTAGTTAGATAAAAGAGCCAATGCCAGGCATATAACCCCTGCCTTGTCTCAGGGGCTTCAACCAACATTTGGTATAAATACACTTTAGTAGTGTATAGTGATGAGCAAACCCTAAAAAGTTCGAGTTCGTGGAGACCCTCGAATTTTGAGAAGTTCGGCTCGAAGTTCTAGTCTAACTAAATTTTCGAACCCCATTAAAGTCAATGGGAGAAGATGTTATGGTTAATTTTTATACCTATACAGGTGAGAAGAAGCTGCAATTAGCATCCATAACAGTAAAATGGTTACATGGAACAACTTAATGAAGAAAATTTGGCTCTAAGAGTCACAGAAAAAATTTCACAGGCTAAAATAATTAATTGCTTTCAATGGCTAACTGAAAAGATAAGGACAGCGTAGCTATAGGAGGTGCAGAACTAGCAGCTGCTATGGGGCCCATTTCACACATAAGAAGACACTGGTATTGGAAATGACACATGGTAACTGGCAGGAGCCCCCTATCACTTTCTTCATCAGGGCCCAGGAACTTCAAGTTATGCCTCTGCAGGCTGGACTAGATTAGATGGCAGTAACGTTAGTGGTGGCAAGAACATGGCAATGGGGAACATCGAGGTTCCGGTTCCACTACATTAGATGGCAGTATCATTAGTGGCAGTGAGAACATGGCAATGGGGAACAACGAGGTTCCGGTTCCACTAATTTAGTTAGCAATACCATTGGTGGCAGTAAGAACATGCCAACAAGGAACATGTAGGTTCTGGTTCGACTAGATTAGATGCCTTAAAGCAGCCAGCCTTTTGTGTACCAGGTGTGGGAGCATAAGAAACACTTTTACCCCAACCATCCCAAAGCTTAAAGCCTGAATGTCGGCATTGCCTGGCTGTTTGCCTTGCAAATGTTGCCTTTCTACCTGGTGGACACAGATGGGTCCTGCCATGTCATGGCCCTGGCATGCCCCCAATATCAGATGCCAAGCAGGCATTACTTTGCCAGAAAAGCTATCCCTGCCCTGGCCCGCCACCTTGCAGAAAATATTTTCAGTGCATTGGCTGCATCTGTGTCCACCAAAGTCCTTCTCACTATGGACACATGAACTAGAAAGCATGATCAAGGGTGTTACATATCACTGACTGCTCACCGGGTGAGTTGGGTGGATGACAGTGCCTCTGGTGATGGGTATCGACCATTCTCAAATTAATTTGTCTCGGAGACCGTCAATACACAGGTCACTAGCTGTGGACGGCTCTGCATACTGAGAACGACCAGTGGCTGGGTGCTAAGAACCTGACGCCAGGCAAGGTGGTGTGCGACAATGGGAGAAATCTCCTTGCTGCCCTTAAGATTAAACTTACTCACATCCCTTGCCTGGCACATGTCATGAACCTGATTGTGCAGAAATATCTCAAGTGCTACCCGGGTCTTGACTGTCTGCTGAGGAAGGCTTGAAGTTTTAGCTCACACTTCCGGCGTTTGCACCCTGCTTTGGCATGACCGGCAGCGTTGAAGCGTCATCTGGGCCTCCCTGTCTACCATCTGATATGTGATGTGGCAACACGTTGGAATTCCACCCTCCACATGCTCCAGTGATTGTGGCAGCAGCGTAATGCCATTATGCAGTATGAAATGTCGCATATCAGGGTCTTGACCCATAGAGAGTGGAGACAGGTGAAATATCTATGCACCATCCTTGGCAATTTTGAAGAAGCCTCCAAAATGCTCAGTCAGGACAATGCTCTTGTCAACATGACTGTTGTGGTTGTATTTTTACTGGAACCCGTGTCAGGCACTCTGCAGCAGCAGGTCCGATCGGTGATGGAGGAGGAGGCCACAGAGCTTAACTTGCCAGAGGATATAGACAGCTCAACTGTTTTGCAATTGTATAGGATTTCTTTAGGGGGTGTTTTGAGGTCGAGGGCGTGTGCAGGATGGCAGGTCAGCTCACAGAGTAGAGCGAATGAAGCTAGCCAGGGCTTTGGTGACAGTCAGTATGAGGAAGTGGAGGAGGATGAGGAAGCTGGGGTGGACAGCACCGCTACTAATTACCCTTCAATGGTAAGAGATTGGCACAGATAACAGGAGGAGGAGGAAAAGGTGTAAGATTCGGTTAATGCCCCCCGACCTTGAGGCTTGCATCTCACACATGAGTGCTTGGGTGCTACATTGTCTGCAATATGATCTACGCATCAAGGCAATAGAAATAAACAGCGAGATAAAGAGACAGAGGGATTCTATTCAGTTTGAAGTAATTCTCTTGGCTGTGGCGTATGAACCGCTTGCAGACACAGAGCAGTGAGCTAGTTCTTTGTGAGGACTCCATCTGCCGGAGGAGGGAAGGGATTTCACAAAACAATCACCCTGCCTACGAGAAAGGCCAATTCCGCTGATGCTGGTGAGGCCAAGGATGAGCCCAAGAGAAGATTGGCACGGTTGTCAGCTAAACCAGCTCCACCAAAAGCCAAACCAAAGTCAGAAAAGGAAAAAGCAGCAGTAAAGGAACAGTCTGGGGACATAAAAGTTCGAGTAACGGGAAAGAAAGGAGCGAAGGGTAAACAGATTGAAGAAGCTATAATGGAAAGAAGAAAAAAGTACACACAGCACTCACCATTCGGCTTTACATCTTCTTTTATTTAGCACATGATCCCGTGGAGGGGCTAACAATGGATGCATTCAGTTGGTATCAACAGCTGTTTCGCACTTCACCCGAAAAAAACGAAGGTAAATCGAAACAGATGAATCATAGTTTTTTTTTCATTTCAATATAGTCCCTTAGCGAATCTGATTAGAAGTACCATAAAAAGACACTGGTATATCTTGCAAAGCGACGCACAGTTGAAAGAAAAAACAGAACAAATGCCATTAATTTCTTTTAAAAGAAGTAAAAATTTAAGAGATTAATTAGTAAGTAATAGGTTTAGACATCCAAGAAAAATGTGGTTAGGGAATTCTATACCTCAAGGCAATCATAAGTGTGGCAGTTGTTCTTTTTGCCAATATATGGATGCAAGTTTAGAGTTAAAAATGGGTAGTCACTTTTCAAGTGAAGCAATTTATAACTTGTAGGTCAGATTTTGTGGTGTATGCCATTTGGTGTACATGTGGCTTCTTCTATATAGGGAAAACGATAAGGGCATTATTTAAAAGGATAAGAGAACATCTGTACTCCCTTAGAACAGGAAAAGGCGCTCCTAGATTTATTCAACATATGAGTGAGGTGCACAATAATGACACTTCGCAATTTAGATTTGCAGGTTTACAAAGGATTTTTTCTCCAGCTAATGGGGTGGATAGACATGCACGTCTCCTCTAGACTGAGGCTAAATGGATATTGAAAACGGAAGCTCTGGGGAGAATTGGATTAAATGATCGTAATGATCTATCTTCTTTTTTGTAGTATTAGTATCTACCCCGTGATAGATAAGTAGTAAAAAACAGATAGGTTATTTTAATTGATTTTTAAAAAAAGATTTTGTAATTTTGTAATCATTTAATATATGACTAGTTGTTATATGTTTTGAGTAGTAGGTCATGTGATCATGACCACGGGAAGTTAAAGGGCGTGAGTTAGCCATTCCCGGTGAGGCTGAGATGCAAGGCGCGGGTGAAGTGCGAAACAGATGTCGCTACCAACTGAATGCATCCATTGTTAGCCCCTCCACGGGATCATGTGCTAAATAAAAGAAGATGTAAAGCCGAATGGTGAGTGCCGTGTGTACTTTTTTCTTCTTTCCACTATATTTAAAGGACTGTATTGTTTGACTCACAGAGCACCACAAGCAAACGGATTGTATAGTGTCTAGTAGGAGAGTGCTGATCCTAGATTTGGGTGGAGTGAGCAGTGCCGAGACTTTAACAATTTGTGTACCTTGCTTGTTAGACTGAAGAAGCTAACAAAGAAGAAAGTAAGGAAGATCTGCCATCCAAAAACAGAGAGACAAAAAGTGATGAGGACCCAGCATCTGATTGAGGAGACAAGGAATACAAATCTGAAAAATCTACATCTGTTCAAGTCTTTTATTTAGGTGGTTCCTGTACCTCCCTTGTACTCTTCAGAGGAATATATTTAACAGCTATTTTGTAAATGCAAATTTTTTAGTACTTTAATTCTAGATAACATATTTTTAAAATAGGAGTGAATCCACCACGTCTTTGTTTTTGAGCTTTTTAAATTGTATTAAGTATTTTGGAATGCTATGCCCATTATATGCAGTTGTCAATTGTCTAGGAATTGTGATGAGGTGGTACTTGAGCGAGAGGAGAGGGGTGCGAGCCCGTTTTTTTTTTTCTGACAAGACGGTTAAATGTGTAAAATAAATGTTTATTTTTTTCTTTCTTTGTGATCTATTGCCTTCTGCTATCTTACTAGCAGATTCCCTGACATGGCATGGTGATGGCATTGGATGACATTTTTTATTTGTTTTAACATTTTAACTGTTCTCTGTACCCATATTCTCTTTCGTATAATTTTTCAAACCTACTAAAAAAGAATCCCCTGGTGTTGGATTTCCCTCTTTAAAAAAAATATAAAAAAAACATTAACAGCAATTACTGGGTGGCCACCTTATTTGATCCATGTTATGTCAGGGCTGGGCAGCGCTCGGTCTGCAGGGAGCAACGTTCTGCAGCAGCTGATTTGTGACCCCACCCTGATACACATTCTGCTGGCAGCTCTGTGAGTGACAGAGGTCCAGCCACTCCAGACAGGGGTGTGTCGCACCAGCCAATGGGAGGACCTGGAGGTCGCTCCAATCAGCTACAGGGGCGGTATCCGGGAATCACATTTAAACTCCCTGCTTGCTGAGTGCTGCGCCTGTGATATTTCCTGGCTGCCTTCATACCTGTGCTTTTTGCTTGTTTGTTTATCCGTGTACCTGACCTCGGCTTGCTTCCGGACCAAGTCTTACGTTCTGATTTTGTACCTCACTCCCATTTGGCTTTTGACCCCAGCTGATTTAAGGTTTCTCTTTAGTTCCGTTTTGTGGTTTGGCGTTTCTGATTGGTTTTGACCCGGACTGTCTGACTATTCTTCCTCCCGACGGCCCCAGCACTCTAGCAGCGAAGGGACTGTCGCCCAGTTGGCATCTGCCGCCTAGAGCAGCACGTCAAGTAGGCAGGGACAGTGGACTGGGTTCCAGTCAGGGCTCACTGTACTTCCCTTGACGTGACACGTTACAAGACAAAATTGAGCAATTTCCTTCCACCCACACAAATTGACAGTAGAATGCAGGAATTTGAGACAGTGCTCATTCACTGACTCAAGACATATTTTGCATCTTCGTCACATTCTAATGTCATGGTGGAACAACATCAGCAACATAGCAGCATTACAATGGCAAATAGCCATAGCAGGCAGTGTAGCAGAAGCATACTGGGTGAAATTTTTCACTCGTTTTTTATCACCTCACCAACGACTGCAGGGCAGAATTCAGACACACAGTGATCGCCTTAAGACCATGGTCCATGACTACCTGCGGCTCAACACCGATATTTTTGGACTTAGTCTGGACACACTCAACTTCTGGGTGTCCAAACTGGATTAATGGCCTGAGATTGATCGACACGCCATAGAAGTTTTATCCTGCCCAGCAGCCAATGTTATCTCAGAACGCAAAGCTGGCGGGGTGATAACTGACAAACGTATCCGTCTTTCCCATGGCAATGTGGATCGTTGGGCATTTATAAAAATGAATCAAGCGTGGATCTCTGACCATTTTGTAGCCCCGGTTGCCGATGTCACTGACCAGTAAACTGTAGCACGTCTTCTTGACAATGTGAAATACACATTTAAACTACACTACATCTCATGTCTGTAGTTCCTGTGACTGCTGTTTCTTCAAATTGTATTCTACTGCTGTCAACAGCTAGATTTACAAGTCTTACGGCTGAATTTATTTTGAAATATACACCTGTATGACCTTGATGTGAACTGCATACACCTTTTACTCCTCTTTTTGTCGCCCTACAAATCTTTATTTTTTAAATGCCTCGACCTATACTACCACCAAATTTACTAAGTCCTGTTATCCTGACATCCTGTTATCCAGTGACAGCCCTAAAACATCACTGCTCTAGAGGAGATCTGCATATGGACCAACATACCAGCAACAGTGTGTGAAGACTTACAGAAAATGTTTGACCTCTGTCATTGCCAGCAAAGGATATATGACAAAGTATTGAGATGAACTTTCGTTATTGACCTAATACTTATTTTCCACCATAATTTGCAAATGCAAATAAATTACAAATCAGACAATGTGATTTTCGGGATTTGTTTTCTCATTTTGTCTCTCTCATAGTTGAGGTCTACCTATGATGTCAATTACAGGCCTTTCCCATCTTTTTAAGTAGGAGAACTTGCACAATTGGTAGCTGACTGTATATGTTGAACAAACTAACGCACTAGTATATTTCAGCGTTATGTGGACTTAAAATCTGGCAATATTACACTTTTTGGCATTGAGTAAGATTTAGCATGAGAGAGAACTCTATTTTCTAGATATAGATCAGCATGACAATAACACACGTTATATTTGAAAGGTATTTCACCCTCAAAACTGCCAAAAATGAACCTTTCTCCATTCAGTAGCATTTTCAGCAGCCAACTACTGTTTAAAATACATTTCTTTATATAGGAGATATGGAGAAGGTACATTATACAATTGCTGAACCCACAAAGCTGCAAACATGAACTTTTCTGCGCTCAGACTAATTTTCAGCAACCAACCACAGTTTAGAATATATTTGTTTGTATAGGAGATTTGGAGATGGTGTAATGTATGCAAAATATATTTCAGCTTACCCTTGATTCTTTTTGAGTGTCCTTGTATGAATGCTCGGACTTCCCGTTAACTCCAAATGGTAACAGCAGATTTCATAGAATTTGTTGTCCAGCGTTCAAAAATCCTCAAATTCATGAATTGGAGGATATTTGGAGATGGTGTGTTATACAATTACTGAACCCCCAAAACTGCAAAAAAATTTTTTTCTCCAATCAGAATAATTTACAGCAAATAACCACAATTTCAAATACATTTCTTTCTGTGGGAGATTGGGTAACAGTCTTTTATGCAAGAACTCGACCCCAAAAGTTGAAAAATGTAATTTTCTTCTCTACAAATAGAAGAAAGCAACCAGTATTTGAAATAAAGTTCTTTCTATAGGAGATTTGCTAACTGTGTCTTCTGCACTAGCTGTACCCACAAAACAGCAAAAATCACCTTTTTGGGCCCTCAAGAAAATTTTCAAGGACCAACCAGTATTTGAAATAGATTTGTTTCTATGGGACATTTGTTAATGGTCTCTTATGGAAAAACTCTGCTTCAAACACTGGAAAAATAACGTTTTCTTCTTGAATGCCAAAAGTTTGCTACAAGCAAATAGTATTACAAATAGATTTCTTTCTATGGAATATCTGTTAACGGTGTTTTAAAGAAGAACACTGGCAGCAACACTGCGACACGGAATTCTTCTTGAATCCCTATAATTTTCAACTAGCAAATAAGATTAGAAATAGATTTTTTTTCAATGGAATATCTGTTGAATGGGGTTTTATGGAAGAACCCTGGATGGAAAACAGCAAATCCCAACTGTTGTAGAATTCCAATATCTTGCATATAGGATTAGAAATAGAATTTTTTCAATGGAATATCTGTTGAACGGGGTCTTATGGAAGAACCCTGGCAGCAAAACAGCAAATCACAACTGTTGTTAAATCCCTATAATTTGAAATGGTGCTAACCGTGTCTTCTCCACTGGATGTACCCCCAAAACAGCAGACATGCACTTTTGGGCACTCAGTCTGAAGATGTGAAAGATACAGACAGCATTTTTAAACTCCCTTAGTTTTCCTGTGTATAATTCCCTAAACTTACTGTCCCCCACTCCCTTAATCAAACTAACAGCTTTTCCTTTCTAAAATCACTGTGAAATGGGGGGCCTGCATGCATTCAAGCATGCAGACACAGAGACCAGTGTGTTCAGTACTGAGAGTAAAGTCAAAATGGCGTTCAACAGGAAATACAGTGTAATTAGTGATGAGCGATTACGTTGACTATCGTCATCGGGTCGATAGTCGATATCGGCAATTATCAAGACGATAATAACACTTAGGTTATAAAAGCCACAGAAAAAAAATCACAGACCATTCACTATCATTGTCTTGTACCACAGCATGACCATTAAACCTGCATGACCGACAAATTAAAAAGTGCCAGAAGGCAGTATTATTTGATCCATCATTTTACTTGAACTGGACATTGACTATACCTGTCCTGGGCCCCAGAATGACCCTTAAACCTGTCTGACCCCCAGATTAAAAAGTGCCTGAAAAAGGAGTCTTTGAACCACCATTTTAGTTGAACTGGACATTGACTATGCCTGTCCTGGACCGCAGTACGACCATTAAACCTGTCTGACCCACAGATTAAAAAGTGTCGGAAAAAGGAGTCTTTCAACCACCATTTTAGTTGAACTAGACATATGACTATACCTGTTCTGTACCACAGTATGACCATTAAACCTATCTGACCCTCAGATTAAAAAATGCCTGAAAAAGGAGTCATTTGAACCACCATTTTAGTTGAACTGGACATTGACTATGCCTGTACTGGACCGCAGTATGACCATTAAACCTGTCTGAGCCACAAATTAAAAAGTGCCGGAAAAAGGAGTCTTTCAACCACCATTTTAGTTGAACTGGACATTGACTATACCTGTCCTGGGCCACAGCATGAGCCCCAAACCTGCATGACCCCCAGATTTAAAAACTTCCGGAAAAAGGAATCTTCTAACCACCATTTTAGTTTCACTGGACATTGACTATACCTGTCCTGGGTAACCTACATCTGTTCAAGTCTTCCTGTACCTCCCTTGTACAATTCAGAGGAATATTTGTATCAGCTATTTTGTACATGCAAGTTTTTTAGTAGTTTAATTCTAGAAAACAAATTTTTAAGATAGGATGGAATCCCACCATGTCTTTGTTTCTCTTTTTTTTATTGTATTAAATGGGTTGTCTCACTACAGGGATTACTAGCTATTTTAAAGATCTTGCAAAAACAAGTCATTTTGCAATATGTGTCCATTAACAGTGTCCTACCTATTCCTGTTTTTGACAGCACCATCACCCTTGAGTCACTTTTGACAATTGTGAAGAACAAATGTCTGTTAGAAACCACATTTTTTAGAATAGGACCTGTAGTATAGCTGCATTTCACAGCAAAATGCCCCCAAAAATTCAAAACATGACCCTTGAGCCACTTTTGACAATTGTGAAGAACAAATGTCTGTTAGAATTCAATTTTTTTAGAATAGGACCTGTAGTATAGCTGCACTTCACAGCGAAATGCCCCCAAAAATTCAAAACATGACCCTTGAGCCACTTTTGACAATTGTGAAGAACAAATGTCTGTTAGAAACAACATTTTTTAGAATAGGACCTTTAGTTTTGCTGCATTTCAAAGCAGTATGACCCAAAAAATTCTAAAAATGACTTCTCAGCCACTGTTAAAAATTGTGAGGGAGAAATGCCACTTTCTGTTCCAAAGGACCATGATTATCGCTGTATCTCACAGCAACATGAACGCAAAACCATTGACAGTGCGAAAAATTCTAAAGATAAAGTGAGTAAATGGAATACGGTTTTGTCATGAAACCTTGGTGTCTTTTACAGTCTCCACACCGCAAAACCAGCAAAATGATCTTTTGGGAACTGAGAATAAAAAATGCAGAGAGAAATTATCATTTTAAAAAACATTTTTCAAGAGGACCATTTCTGTTTGAAGAGGAATGTGAAGTAGACCGGCAACTAATCGGTGACCTCGGCAATTGGGGCCACAGCATCATCAGAGATCCAGCCTGATTCACTTGATGAAAGTCAAACGACCCCACTTTATTTTGGGGAAGGGCCAATCTTTTCTAATACTCCTCCAGCTGAAATTAAGGTCCCTCAGATATGACGCGGGCTACGGGGCGGGACAACACCTCTAGGCGTGGCAGCAGCTGGGGCCCATTCATCCATTTGGATACCCAGAAGTCGTTTGGGGTCCAAACATCCAAAAACATCGGGTTGAACGCAGATGTCTGCACCATATCTTAAGCGGGTCTCTGTTTTTTTGTATTTGTGCAATGCATTATAGGGTTGGGATTTTAAATAAAAGATTCCAGAGTTACCCTTGGGCTTCTGCCACTTTCCCTGCTGCGGGCCCGCTGTCCCCTTTGGCCCTCTACGCTTCACTCGCTACGTTTTTCCACCTGTTTTTGAAGAATGTGAAGCAGACGAAACAGATGTCTCCATTGTCAATCACACGGTCTCCATTTCCTGCATTTAACCTCTATTTGGGTGGGGGAAAGGGAAAGTCGATTTTTTGTTTTGTACCGGTATCCAGAGGTGGCCACCCAGTAACTGTTTTTTCTTTTTGAGGGCCCTTTAAGCGGGGGTCATTTTTGGAGGAAATGGAGCATCCAAGCACTCATGTGGAGGACCCTTAAATTTCCCAACTGGGGGCGAGGGGCACTAGCAAACTGATCTTCCTCATCTTCCCCCTCCGCCTAAAATTTCACCCAAAACCTTTTTTCCAAGGCAGGGCGTTGGTAACATGGGTTCCCCCAGAATAACCCTCCTTCCCCGGGCAAGTTTAAACCAGCCCTGAATTCCCAGATGATCACCCTGAGAGCTGATGCGCCGCCTCCACAGCCCGGGGGACTCCGAACCCAAAGCCTAAGAAACCGAAAAAAATTGTGAAACTTTGGGGCCTTGGGGTTTCGACGGAGAAAAAGGGCTCTGTGTCCGCACTTGTCCATCTCCTCCTCCATCGCTGGGGGACCTGATGTTTCAAGTGCCAAACGTCTTTTCCAAAAACTAAGATCACCACAAGCCATCTAAAAGGGCATTGTCCGCACTAAACCATTTTGGTTGGCTTTTTCCAAAAAAGCAAGGATGGTCAACTCTTTAAACCGCCTCCATTTCCGAGGGCCAACACCCCGGGGTCTGCATCGCGCTTTCAGGCCATTTTCCCACTTGTACTCGAATGCATTGTGCGCTGCCACAATCCGGAGCATTTGGGGTGGAATTCCACGTTTTTCCACTTCAACAATTAACGGTTGACGGGGAGCCGACGACCAACGCACCGGGCGGGCGAAGCAGGGTGCAACGGGAAAGTGCGAACTCAGACTCGAGCCTTCCCAGCAGGCGTCCAGCCCCGGGGAGCGTTTTAAAAATTCTGGACGACAAAGTTCATAACAGTGCCGGCAAGTGATTGCTCCACCTCCGACTTAAGGGCCCCCAGCCACAATTTCACTGTTACCCCAAACACCCCCTTCCCTTTTCAAGGTTCTTTCACCCAGCCGCACGGGGTCTTGTTCGCAAGCCACCCACAGCTCCTGAAGTTGTGGACGTCCTCCAAAACTTTAATTTAAACATCCTTGTTTCTCGGCACGTGATCCCCACCAGGGGACCTTTGGGGGGAAAAAATTCGTACCATCCCTGCGGTTTTAAGAGCGTGCGCCGAGCCGAGACCACCGTCCCCACCAGAGACATCCTCCACTCACCCAGTAGCTTCACAAGATTAGGGGCCTTGGGCCGTGCTTACATCCATGGTTTGGGGGTCAATGGACTTTTCCCAAAACAAGCAGCAACGGCTGAAATTTTAGATGACACGTGGCGACCAGGGGAAACGGGTTTTTCTGGCAAAAAAATGCCTGCTCGCATCTGGTATGGGGGGAGCAAGGGGCCCTGACGAGGGCCCAAAACCTGAAATGCCGACATTCAGCTTTTGGGTTTGGAAGGTTTGGTTAAAGTGTTTCTTCTCCCCAAACCGGGAAAACAGAAGGCGGGTGCAGACTGGCCGCTGTACAGTGTGGGATCGAAAAATGGGGAAGGGGAAGGGGGAGGATGGTCCTCTGGTGGTGCTGGGGGTACCGGGGACGGGGGAGGGGAAGCGGAGGCTGATCCCTTATCTACCTGAAGACATGGGCAGGGGGGACGCTTGGTGTGGCGGAGGGGTCGGAGTCCCGGGGGACAAGGGTGTGACATGGTTGGAACCCGGCATCTGTGGGGTTTTTTTGGGCCCAATGTTGCCTCCATTTCAATCAACATTCGCTGCATGGACTAGTCATGTTGGGGGGGGTTAAACACCTATGATTTCTTGCCCCTCTGATGGTTTACCAAAGGCTAATGACATCGCGGGTGAAACAGAGGGTTGCCGAAAAGGCCCCGACTTTTAGAGGCAGGACCTTTTCGAAAGGCGAAAAGCGGGGGGCAGTGTTTTCCCCACGGGCTGGCGGGAAACATCTCAACTTCTGAACGCCCTCCCCTTTTTGAGGCGGGACCCCTACTGAAAAACCCCTCGTCTTTCCCCCCCTTCCTTTCCCTTATTAAGCGCTCGCAAGCAAAAATTTGGCTAAAAGACCACGTTTGGGTCCGCAATGTCCCCTCAACATCATCATCAAACAAATGACTTTGGGGTTTCCCGACATTCTGCATCCCCGGACCGGGCACAAGCAAGAGGCACTGCAAGGGATTCCGACCGCCCGGGAAAAATTCCAATTTCCGTTCCTTTTCCCCCTGATGGGATCATAACTGGGCGTCAGAGCAGACAAAACATCCTTTTTTGGCCTCTTGATCTTTAACATGCCTTCTGACCCCAACCCCCCTTTTTCATCAAAGAGGTCTTTTAGTATGAGGCGATTTCGTTTTTACTATCATCGTCGGGGCGATAGTCATATCGGGAAATTTTCAATAAATATCCAAGTCATAATAGCTTATCGCCCTGACCATTAAAATCTATGGGAGAGCAACAACACCTTCATTATTACACACAAACAGGGCTGGAGAAGCTGGAATTAACATCCACAACTGTCAAATGGATACGTGCTACATCTTAGGCAACACACTTAGGTTATAAATGTCACAGAATAAAAGTCACAGACCATTCACTATATCTGTCCTGTACCGCAGAATGACCATTAAACCTGTCTGACCCACAGATTAAAAAGTGCCGGAAAAAGGAGTCTGGACTGGGAGGACGAGGAGGTAAGACTGCTGGATGCAGGTTGCATTAACCACTGAAGAACAGATTGGCGACGCTGTTCGTTACTGAGATTCACAGGGCCCTGACCCAGTGATGACAGGCCTGACGGTCCTGCAACTGACGATCCGCTGGCATGCGTGTTGTCGCCAGCACTGGAAGGAGCACCTTCTCTCGTACCTCTACCTCCATGTCCTACCCCCCTCTTTGCTCGCTTACCACCTGAATTTCGCTCCATGTTCAGAAAGATAAAAATTTGAGAAGGTATGGAAGAGTTTTGGAAAGTCTCTTATTAAAAGATGGCAAATCACAGCTATTCTCAAATCCCTCAAATCAAAACAAAATTGCTGGATTGAAATTTAAGTGCTAGGTACCTCTATCAACAAAGCTTGACTGACCAAAAGTGAAAAAAACACCTGTCTGAAATGTATACGGATAATAAACTGTATTTTTGGCACCTATCAATTCACCTGTGGTGACTACAAAATTGCTGTATTCAAATTTAACTGCAAAGTAGCTCTATCAACAAAGCTTGACTGACCAAAAGTGAAAAAAACACCTGTCTGAAATGTATACAGATAATAAACGGTAATTTTGCACCTATCAATTCACCTGTGGTGACTACAAAATTGCTGAATTCAAATTTAACTGCAAAGTAGCTCTATCAACAAAGCTTGACTGACCAAAAGTGAAAAAAACACCTGTCTGAAATGTATACGGATAATAAAAGGTATTTTTGGCACCTATCAGTACACCTGTGGTGACTACAAAGTTGCTGGATTCAAATTTAACTGCAAGGTGGCTCTATCAACAAAGCTGGCCTGCGCCAAAGTGAAAAAAACACGTATCTGAAATGTATACGGGATAATAAAAGGTATTTTTTGGCACCTATCAACCTGTGGTGACTACAAAATTGCTGGATTCAAATTTAACTGCAAGGTGGCTATATCAACAAAGCTGGACTGGGCAAAATTGAAAAAGAACACCTATCTGAAATGTATACTGATAATAAAAGTGGAGTTTTGCACCTAACAAATAGACCTGCAGTTACTAGAAAAGATCTGTATCCTAATATAAGGCAATGCAATGTCTAAACAAAGTTTTGGCTGTACAATATCCAGTATCCTTTATAGAGCTTGTCTGTGTTCGCCCGTGGGTCCCCCCCCCCCCGCTTCCCTCCGTGACTTTACAGCGGTAGATGCTCCTTTAAAATTCTCTGCCTAACTACCTAAAATCTGCAAATCTCTGATCTAACTAAGTTGTAAGGATCACAGCTAAAAGTAGAGCTGTCTCTGTGAAAAATAGAATAATTTCGCTGAGCTGTTTGCTGAGCTGTTTGGACAGAGGCAGAGCGCACGTCCTACTGCTATGAGACGCTGAAACACAATGATCATGAACAGGAAGGGCTGTTCTATGTAAAACGAGGTCATATGATTTTTCCAGCCAATCGCAACCATACACATCCCAGTCATGACATCGCACACACATCTCACCCTGCTCTATTCTGTAAGCTGATTTGCTGGCCACCAAAATGACAGGAAGCGCCGAAAATGGCGCAATATTAATAGATTATGCACAGATTTTAACCTAAATTATCGCGTGATCTAAAAAATCCGATCAACATAAAAACCGTGCCGATTTCAACTTTGTCGATAATAATCGCTCAACACTAGTCTTCAGAAAATGGATTATCCACAGTGGTGGGTACACGAGTTGACATTTGGGCTGCCTTCGCTTCATGTTGGACGGATGCTGATGATGCTGATGATGACATTTGTGGCCGTGACTGGGAGGACGAGGAGGTAAGACTGCTGGATGCAGGTTGCATTAACCACTGAAGAACAGATTGGCGACGCTGTTCATTACTGAGATTTACAGTGCACCGACCCAGCCATGAAGGCCTGACTGTCCTGCAACTGACGATCCGCTGGCATGCGTGTTGTCGCCAGCACTGGAAGGAGCACCTTCTCTCGTACCTCTACCTCCATGTCCTACACCCCTCTTTGCTCGCTTACCACCTGCATTTCGCTCCATGTTCAGAAAGATAAAAATTTAAGAAGGTATGGAAGAGTTTTTGAAAGTCTCTTATTGAAAGACGGCAAATCACAGCTATTCTTAAATCCCTCTAATTTCCTACAGCCAACTAGGATTAGAAACTGAAATGTTTCTAGCGAATACCTGTGAAATGCGGTCTGGTGGAAGAACCGTAAGACAAAATCAACAGTGTTCTTCCTTCAGTCCCAGGGATTTACAACTGCCCAGTAGGACTAGGAATTGATAGTTTTCAACAAACTATCATACAAGTGCGCCAAACTGAGATTCAACGAGCACAATAAAACTATTCAAAAGTTACACGGATGAGAAATTGTGTTTTTTGCAGCAATGACAAACGAGAAAAGTTGCTAGAAATCAGAATTGTCGTACAACGTGGCTATTTGACAAAAACTAGGGCCGCACCACGTGCAATACAGCTATTTAAAAATTATACGGAAAACAAACAGTGGTTTTTGCACCAAAGAAATACACCAAGAGTAACTACAAAATTTCTGTATTCAAATTTAAGTACAAGGTGGCTCTATGAACAAAACTAAGCCGCACCAAAGTAAAAATAAACACCTATTTGAAATGTATACGGATAATAAAAGGTGGTTTTTGCACCTATGAAATACAACTGCAATTACTAGCAAATTTCTGTATGGGATGTGTCTTTGAACAAAAATGGCCTGCGTCAAAGTGAACAATACCTAATTAAATTGTGTACGGATAATAAAACGTGGTTTTTGCACCTATAAATACACCTGCAGTGACTAGAAAAGTTCTGTATCCTATTGTGAGTACAAAGTGGGTCTTTGAACAAAGCTGGGCTGCGCCAAAGTGAAAAACACGGAATTAAATTGTGTACTGTTAATAATAGGTGGTTTTTGCACCTATGAAATACACCTGCAATTACTAGAAAATTTCTGTATGGTAATATCCATAGATGGATCTTTTAACAAAAATGGCCTGCGCTAAAGTGAACAAAACCTAATTAAATTGTGTACGGATAATAAAACGTGGTTTTTGCACCTATAAATACACCTGCGGTGACTACAAAATTTCTGTATTCAAATTTAAGTACAAGGTGGCTCTATGAACAAAACTGGGCCGCACCAAAGTAAAAAAAAAACACCTATTTGAAATGTATACGGATAATAAAAGGTGTTTTTTGCACCTATGAAATACACCTGCAATTACTAGCAAATTTCTGTATGGTAATATCCGTACAAGATGGGTCTTTTAACAAAAATGGCCTGCGCCAAAGTGAACAAAACCTAATTAAATTGTGTACGGATAATAAAACGTGGTTTTTGCACCTATAAATACATCTGCGGTGACTAGAAAAGTTCTGTATCCTATTGTGAGTACAAAGTGGGTCTTTGAACAAAGCTGGGCTGCGCCAAAGTGAACAAAACCTAATTAAATTGTGTACGGATAATAAAACGTGGTTTTTGCACCTATAAATACACCTGCGGTGACTAGAAAAGTTCTGTATCCTATTGTAAGAACAAAGTGGGTCTTTGAACAAAACTGAGCTGCGCCAAAGTGAAAAAAAAAACTAATTAAATTGTGTACAGATAATAAAAGGTGAGTTTTGCACCTATCAAATACACCTGCAGTTACTAGAAAAGATCTGTATCCTAATGTAAATACAGGCTGCACAAAATACAAGCTAATATTTCACCAAAAACTGGCCAAAAACTGTTAATAAAAACCCATTTCAATGCAGGGTCAAAGCAGTCTGGGCTGCACAATATCCACTCTCCTTTCAAAAGCCTGTCTGTCTGTGTTCACCCGAGTTCGAAAAATTCGTAAAGTTTGTAAATAAAAAAAAAATAAGCAAAAAAACATGAAAATTTGAAAAAAAAAATCTTATTTATTATATAAAAGAAAATAAACAAATCAAACATAATATGTACTGGCACATACATAAAAGTTTAATATATTAAAATATGATCTTATTTATCCTTCATGTTGAATGAAAAAAGTAAACAAACAACACCATAATTCTTTTTTTTTTGTAATTTTGCCTCCCAAAAAATAAATGCTGATAAAATGTCATTTATACACCAAAGTAGTGCAAAGCATAACACAGCAATGGTACAGTATTTACTTAAAATTACAGAAACACAGCCACACTCACAGCTCAATGGCAGCACTGACACTCCTTGCCCCTGTGACTTTTCTGCATACTAGTGTGAACTAGTTTTCATCCAATGTTCAGTTATATACTAAGCAAACGTCACCCTTATTGGTGTGTGAGTGGTAATTCATCGGTATTCTGCACCTGTGCAATTTCTCCCATATAACACTACAGTTTTTATTGCCTCTTACTGGGAATGCTTTTTTGCCCAGCCATTGAGCTGTAAACATGGAATTGTTTCTTAGATTTTTTGAAAATATAGTTCCTTTTTTGCTGTGATTATTTTATTAATTGCTGGTAAAGTTAGTGTAGGGACTCGCGAGACAATAAGGTCTTTTGACTTTGGTTGTTAGCTTGTGCATTTTAGCCAAAATATCAACTAATATCAACTATTTTTATAATAAAACTATACAAAAAACCTTCTGTGCTACAATATCAGTGGTGTTACAGTATCTCACAAAAGTGAGTACACCCCTTACATTTTTGTAAGTATTGTATTATACATTTTCACAGGACAATACTGAACATATGACATTTTGATACAATGTAAAATAGTCAGTGTACAGCTTGTATAACAGTGTAAATTTAGTGTGTCTTCAAAATAACTCAACACACAGCCATCATTGTCTAAACTGCTGGCAAAAAAGTGAGTACACCCCTAAGGGAAAATCGACAAATTGTACCCAAAGTGTCAATATTTTGTGTTGCCGACTTTATTTTCCAGCATTTACTTAACTCTTTTGGATATGGAGTTCACTAGAGCTTCCTCTTCCACTCCTCCATGATGACATCATGGAGCTGGTGCATATTATGGACCTTGTGCTCCCTAACCTTCCATTTAAGGATGCCCCACTAGTCAACAGGGTTCAGATTTGCTTGGCCAGTCCAGCACATTTACCCTCATTTTCTTAAGCAAGGCATCCAATAATTCTTAAAAGGGTTGTCTCACCATGCTGTTTGAGAGCCACAAGCAGTTTTAAATTCATGCATCTGGTCTCTTTCTGGTCAGGATGTGGGTGGTTCCATAATAGTGAATAGCAGGTTTGCTCCATATTCAGAGCTCTTCTCCTTCTCTCATGTCAGTAAAGTTATATTTTATCCATGAGCTCTGAAGATCTCTTCTCTAAAGTAATTAGTTTATTTTGCTTGTTAGGGGCCGTTCACATGGCTTATTTCGGCGCGGATTGGCGCCGTACTGCGCGCCGGATTTGTGCTGCAGTACGACGCTAATCCATAGCAGTAATTACGGTAATCCACAGTTCCCATAGAGAACAGTGGATTCCTTCGCTCCTTCCCGCTCGGCGAATCCGCCGGGCGGGGAGAAACTAACATGCACATTATCCAGGCGCAATACGCGCCGTGGATAATGCAAGTCTATCGGGCCGGCGGGCCGCGCCCCCGCCCCTTATTCAAGCCGGAATTGCGAGGGCAATCCGGCTCGCAATTACGGCTTGAATAAGCCGTGTGAACACGGGCTTAGAGATAACAAAGTCAGTTTTCAAGCTGCCAGCAGGCCGACCTGTGGTGACATCACTCCCTGTTCTCAAATGCCAACCTGCACTCAGAGTAGGTAAATATCTTTTATCTCCTCAACAAAGCAAAAGAACAAAGCAATATATTTGAAAAAAATAATCTTCAATTACCTGTCCCTTTGTGTTGAAAGCTAATTTTTGTAATGAGACAACTCCTTTACTGTTTCATGACTGATATGTGGGATAAACAGATTTGAGTCCACTTTACTTTTCCAGCAACCATACAGTATGTTTGGAAATTCAAGTTTCTTTTCAAGAATAAAAATAAGTAAACTAAAGAACCAAAACAGCACATTGCAGACTGGAGACTAGCTACTTTTTAATTATTACTGCACTTTCTTTCTACCTGAAATTTTGTTTTTTGTTTTGTTAACTTGATAAAAACTAATAGTTTATAAAGTAATAGTTATCTCTTTCTGAAAATAAATTTCAAGCTGTTGTTAGTTATATTGTGGAGAGAAAATTTTTCTTTTGACCCTTAGGTGAAAAAGAACTCAACATAGCAGAACAGGAGTAAAGAAAACTTTGACCTGTAAGTCAAATACTGAGGGAGAAGATGAAGGCTCTGAAATCTGTAATTTGCATATATGCTGTACTTAAGATTTTTTTGTGCTATATATTTTTATTTTTAACACTCCCTTAGCCTGATGTGTATTACCAAGAAGTTCCTGTTTTATAATAATATGATCTTAGGTGAATGGCGTAGTAGAAGTCAGTAAGTTTAGCAAGCAGGTCCCATACTATAATCATTCTGAAAGGACTTGGTAATAGCAATTAAATTGCTAAGTATTAAGAGGGTAAATATGTACTGTATAATAAAATGCATTGTTCGTTTTCATATCCAACTTATATCCAAAATGCAAACACTATAACAAATATGTATAAGCTTTTACATACACTGCTTTCAGAAGGATATTTTTTCAGTACTAATCAAGTAGTTTACTCTTACACTGATATAGTGTTATACTCTGTGTTACTGTTACTAATTATTTCAATTTATTGCTCACTTTGATCTTCTCCTTTGATCTTGTATGCTAGTTAAGTACTAATCAAGTCATTTAGTTGTGTATTATGAGGTTTAGCATTTCAAAATGATAGATGTGGAAGAGATGGATATCATGTTGCTAATGGAATTTAATGCTACTTAATTTTTAATCTCATTTTCTGTTATACTTTTTCATTTATAAATCAAGTCTATTTATTTGAATTCATTGTGTTTTGCGGGGGATATTTAAAATAAAGGTGGAATTGTATTCATGAAGAGGTAAACAAAGATTTGAACCATTAATTTGATTTGCATTTGTATGTAAAGTAAGCATATTTGCTACATGGCAAATATATTTAAGCATTTCAACCTAATATCCAATGGTGTGTTGAATATTTAATTTCAAAATCATGTGCACATGAAGTTTATGATCCCTTGTCTGCAAAAACATGTTGTGGTCAAGGATAGTTGGATGCTAGTTAAGCTCTTCTGCAGCAAAATTAACAAATAATTTATATTGACCTAACTTAATGCACTGGTAAATAGACTTTAAGATGAAAGATGAAAAACTGACAAGTAAAACTGCAGCCAAAGGAAAGTCAGGGCTACCCTTTATAGACAATTCAAGTTACAGCAAATACACTGCTCAAAAAGTAAAGGGAACACTAACATTCCACATCCTAGATCTCAATAAATGAAATATTCCAGCCGCCATTATTTATTCATTCCATAGAGGAATGCGTTGAGAACAATAAAATATAAAAATTATAAATGAAAATCTAAATTAATATCCCATGGAGGTCTGGATATAGAATAATACTCAAAATCAAAGTGGAAAATCAAATTTCAGGCTCATCTAACTTCAGTGGAAAAGCTAAGGAAATGAGGTTTAGTAGTGTGTGTGCTCCCAGACCTGAATTAAAGTATGTCAACTCCTGTACTGCTTGTGTTGCAACGTGGCATTGGTGGATGGAAGGAAACATGATGTGCCCAATTGGATTCGGGTCTGGGGAACAGGGAGGCCAGTCCATAGCATGAATGCTTTCATCATGCAGGAACTGCTGACACACATGAGGCCTAGCACTGTCATGCATCAGGAGGAACCAGGGCCCACTGCAATTGCATATGGTCTGATAATGGGTCTAAATATCTCATTCCGTTACCTAATGGCAGTCAGGGTACCTCTGATTAGCACATGGAGGACTGTACAGCCCTCTAAAGAAATGCCTCCACATACCCCTACTGACCCACTTCCAAACCTGTACTGCTGGATGATGTTTCAGGCAGCAGAACATTCTCCAGACTTTGTCACATCTTGGTGTTCTCTGGCAAATGTCAATCGCCCTGCATGGTGTTAGGCTGTAAGCGCAACAGCGAATTGTGGATGTTGGGAACTTGTACCCAACTTTTGGAGTCTGTTTCTGACAGTTTGAGCTGATGCATGGATATCAGTGGTCTGATGGAGGTACTATTGAAGGACTCTGGCACTGCTCCTCCTGTTCCTCCTTGCACAAAGAAGGAGGTAGTGGTCCTGCTGCTGGGTTGTTGTCCTTTTACCGCCCCCTTTTCCCCGTCCCCGGGTAGGCCTTTTATTCGGTATTGTTCCTTTCTTTGGACATGTGCTGTAGACCGGCAAATCTTTTCCCAAGTAAAATGATGTGCCATCCGGAAGGTTTTGAGTTAAAACCCACCCCGGTTACAAGGGATCTCGTTGGGTGGTTTACTCATTTTTATTTTCCCCTGGGTCAACTTAGCCTCTCCTGTCCCAAAGGCCTCCAAAAATGCAGAGAGAAAAAAAAAAAAAAGCCCCAAACCCTCTCAAAAGATAGACTTTTGATTAACAGTGTGGAGGGGGGGGCAGGAAACCAAAATGGAGGTATCTACTTTCCTTTATGTTTAAAAGCAAATATGTCCAAATAAAGTATAGTACTTTCAAAGTGGGGAAACCAGTCACCTGGTGCAACCCCAATTGAGAGTTTCTTGGGCCCCCCTGGGCCAAATGGTCCCCAAGTTTGCCCCAGGAAAAGCATGAAAAAATTTGATGCAGAGGGTAAAAAAAGGAGGAATTTTATTAGAAAAGTGAAAAAAAAGCGGATAAAAACAGCAAAAAAAAGAAGCAGGCAGTAGAGAGAATAAAGGGAAAAGGGAGCTAAAGTTTCGGGCGGTGCCTTATCGTAGCCGTGTTTAGGCCTAGCTTAAGTGTGTCTGAAATCAAAAAACTTTTCCCTAAAATGGGGAAATGGAAGGGAAACCCCCCTTCCCTGGTAAGAGACCCCGTCCCGCCTGGACAGACCAAAAGGCATAAAAGGAAGCGGAAAACCCCGGAATTTAAGAGGGAACGAAGGGTCCATAAAAGGGGAAATATGCAAGTATACCGAGCAAGTCCGGAAAAAGGGGCGGAAATGAATCAGTAAAAAAAAAGATGGTTCCCACTAATTAAAAGGGAATGAAATGGTTCTATTGGTTACAGGGGGAGGACAGGAAACGGAAAGGTAAAAATAAAACAAAAAAAAACGCATGGTGATCAAATAAATAGAGGTGGAAAGGGAAAAAAATTTTGCCAACATAAATAAGGAAAAACATCGTAACAAAATTAAACATAAGCATTTGTTTTTCTAAAGCTTTTGGGAAATGGAGGGAATAAAACAGAAAAGGGCCCCAAGGGGAAAATTACATGTCAATGGAAAAAAAAAATGAAAAATAAATTGTTCTAACTGGAAAAGGAATAGGAAAGAAAAAAAAAGGGAAGAGACCAAAATAAGTATATATTTACTGGATGTTCTTTATTATGAAAATAATTTTCCCCTACGTGAGTTTCAAACCATGGGGGAAAAGTATCTAAAAGGAGACCCAATATTTTCCTATATGTGTTATATTCAATATTTGCCCTTTTTAGGCCTGAAAATTTTTCAAAACCAATAAGTTCCGCCCTTGGTATGGCCCCCCATGGACTCGAAAAGGCAGTGAAAGCATCATTAGTTAAGAGGTATGTTTTTCTACAGATTTCCAAAAAAGTATTTTAAGTTTTGTGTGGTGCTCCCCCACTTTTGACGTTTTGCTTTGGAAAATTGATAAAATAAAAAAACATGAGTAGGTTGAAAACTTATGTGTTCGGATGGGAAAAGGATTGGAACCATCGAACGAAAAATCCTTGGTAGGGGTGACAAAGCCACACGTTTTCTGGAAGTGCCAATTAAAAAAGCCTTTATGAGTAATACATAGAAGGGAATTTTTGCTTTATAAACTGTGGAAGGAGATTAAAAAAGTGACATTTTTTTTAGGACTATTCCCCCATTTTGCAGGACCAGGCTAAACTTCATTTCTTTTAGTAAGGGAAAAGGTATTTTGTGAAAATTTTCTTTAACTTTTTGAATTGGCGTGTGTGTTTTAATACAAAAGGGGTGAATATATAAGGGGAAAACCTATTAAAGGTTTATCCTGAAAGAGTGCCTTTTACTGGGAATCTTTTTTTTTGGGCCCCCCTATAAAGGGCCCCAAAGTGGGGAAACCTTATCTTAAGTTGTAAAAGATAGAATTTTTTCCCCGAGTGAAATCTCAGTGAGCTACAGTTTTCTTGTCGTGTGAGTTCCCTATAGGTATGCCTTTTGGTTTTTTGGTATGAAAGCTGGGAAAATGCGGGTGCTGGGTTTTTATGGTTTTGTATGGCGTCTTTTTTAAATTAAGTTCTCCTTTTTCTACGGCCGGTGTGATATTGGATTTTTTTCATGTTATTTGGTGATTGGGCCCAATCGTGCAGGGAAACCCCTAGGGAACCTTCAATTTGGGGCTGTGCATCCAGGTGAGGGTTATCCTCCATTTTGAAAAGTTTGTGTTGCCAAGGTTTTCGGCCCCCATACAGCCTTTGACTTTGTTTTTTTGTTTATATTACTTTTTTTCCGTGGCATCCTTTTATACAGCCTTGAAAGATGGCTACCTTATACAAAAAATGAAAAGCCGCGGGGTTTTCAAACAAAGGTGATATTAAATAGAGAGATAAGAATTTTCGGGAAAAACTTAAGTTATTAAAAAAAAACTATGGAAAGGGAAATAAAAATTTTGGTGGGACGCATACATTAGAAATTACTAAAAAAAAATGATTAGGGTTTACACATCAAAAAGATCCCTACACCATCTTTCCCAAGAGTTCGTTACCAGTTGGAATCTATTATCTCTATGTTCTGCAAAATTATGGAATTAATAATAACAAGAAAAAACCCAAATTGGAACCATATTGAGGAACTCAAACAGTTGAAAAAAAATTCAGCAGTTCAAGATTATCGATGTACGAACAAGAGTTAAAGTGGCGAAATAGTATCAAGCTTGAAGTTCGTGAGGGGAAAACAAAAAGCAAAAATTTGAACGAGAAAATTTGTTACCACCATCCAGTATATAAATGGGGCAGAAGATCATTACCCCAATATCACGCTCCTTTCGACGACTTATAAAAAAAAATGGGAAAAAAACAAAATCGTGTCAGTTTAGCTCAGACTCTTTTTTAAAACGGTGGATGAGACCCAGATAAAGGGTTTCCCCCTTACGGCTTCGACATTAAGCTCTTTTTAAAAAAAAAAGGGAAAAAAGTACCCAAAAATTCAAAAAAAAAAAAGGATATCAGAAAGGTGGAAGAAAACACTCAAAAAAGGGGGAAAGATGAAGACCAGGAAAAAAAGTCGTAATTTTTTGAATTACTCCAGTCACCAGCCCCTACCAACCCGAATAATTCAAAAGTTCTAATATTTTCATGGCTTTTCATTTTCAAAAACAACTTTCCACCCAGGTTGGAGGGTTAGGGGAAAAATTATGATGGCCCGAAGTTATAGTGCCCAAATTGTATATCCATGTATTATAAAAAAAAATTTTTTCCCCTTAAGTTAGAAAATTTGATGGATGTTTCATTTTTTTGGGTAGAAGTGATTAAAATATTGTAAATTTTTGTTTGCCAATTTGAGGGCCCACAACCTCCCACCAAAGGGAAAACTCCCCTTGGGAGAATTAAGGCCCCAATGGGACATTGTTAGGGTATGGCAGAAAGGGGGCGGGTGTTGTGGTAGGGATAAATAGATATATCAATCTATGTTGTCTCTTTTGAGTGACTCTTTTACCTTTTTAGATTGAAATCAGTCCTATAAAGGGCTTTAGCAGGGAGTTGCCCCTTGTGGGTGAGGGTGTTTCCTGGGGGCCGGACCTGAGACGATGGGCGTTGTTACCGAAATTTCCCGTCACCCCATTTTATTGGACTCCAAAAGTTTAAGAGGATGCCTTTTCCTCTGATGGTTCCGATGTCTGGAAAAGGGGGCCCGGGGAAACCCCTTGCCAATGGTTTGGTTCTTCCCCCAGCCCTTTTGTGTGTAGCCTGGTTTCTGAGGGGTACCCAAAAGTTTTTTATTTTCTTGAATACAAAAAAGTGGGAGGGAGGTTTTGTTGGGTCCTGTGAATGAAAGTTGTATACTGTATCCCGCATCAGGGGTGTTAGCGATTACAATTTCATTTTTAAATTATAGTGATTTTTTTGGAGTTTATTCAGTATTATTCAAGTGATGATTTTTATGAAAACAATTATTTTGTTTTTCGGGTGTGTGTACTTTCAAAATAAGGGAGTGTCATGGGGGAAATTTTGCCCTATGGCAACCCTTTTTGTGCCCGGGGGGGAAACATTTAGCCCTTGTTTACATTGGGTGGTATGGAGATACTAATGTCTCTATCATTTGGGAAGTGATTGTTGCCTACCCTCTTGTGGATTACTAAATAATAAAAACCATTGAATTTGGGTTTAGTTTCCCCACCATCAAAATCTTAAATTTTTGGATTGAAAATTTAAAAGCTGACCCCTTTAAAATTATATTTAGAACCATCTTAAACCCCGGTGGGAATCCATCTGATTTAAGTTTTTTTACCAAAAAAATTTTAAGAAGGCTTCCCCATAGGTGAATCAACGGAAGGAGAAAGTGTTTTTTGAGGATTCATCGGGAAAAGAATTTTATCTTTAAGACTTAAGAGTAGAGGTTTTCCCAATTGGTTGGATGCCGGCTAAAAAAAATAGATTTTTCCCCAGTAGAGGGACTCCCTTAAGGATAACCCTTTAAAAGTGTTCCCTTTTTAATTTAGCCCCCTTTTTGTATTAAACACAACGCAATTCAAACAAGTTAAAGCATTGTTTTACAAAACCTTCCCCTTACTAAAAGAAGTGAAGGTCTTGCCTGGTTGCAAAAAGGGTGTAATTTGTATAGAAAAAAATGTATTTGGGTAATTCCTTTCCCAGTGTTTTGTGAAGCAAAAATTCACCTTCTTGTGATTACGTATAAAAGGGTTTGTTGTGTGGGCATTCCCCTGTAAAAGTGTGGTTTGTCACCCTACCAAGGAGTTTTTCGGTTTGATGGTTCCCGATCCTTTCTATCCCGAACTAATAAATTGAAAACTACCTGTTGTTTAGTCATCGTGTTCCCTATGAAACTGTCATATGTGGGCGCACCAACATAAACTTAAAATAGTTTTTTGGGAAAATTGTATGTATTAATCATCCCCTTTGTAGAGCTAAATGAGTTTCACTGCACTTTTCGGTTTCCCTGGAGCCCAACAAGGGTTGGAAAATTATTGGGATTGAAAGAATTTTAGGCTAAAAGAGGTGGCAAATTGAAAATAAGCTACATGTAGGGAAGCTTTGGAGCTACTTTTAGATCGTTTTCCCCCCAAAGGTTTGAAATCAAGTAGGGGAAAATTTGTTTCATTATAGATCATCAGGTAATAGAAATACATTGTTAGGGGCTCTGTCATTTTTTTTTTCCCATTTCCCTTTTTGAACATTATTTATTCATTTTTTTTTTTTTTTCCATTGGGGAATTTTTTCCCCTGGCCCTTTTTGTTCTATGTCCTCTATTTCCCCTATGTATATAGAAATGCAAATGTCTTTGTTTAATTTTTTACAATGTTGTTTTTGTTTTGCGTGGATATGTTTTTCATTTCTCCCTCTATTTATTTGATCAGCCTTATGTCGTGTTTTTTTGTTTTTTTTTACCTTGTCCTTTCCGAGTGCCCCCGTATGTAGACCAAAAGAACGCATTTGGTTCCCCTTTTATTTGTGGAACCATCTTGTATTTTACTATGAAATTTTCCCCTTCCGGGTTTTTCCGGTTTTGTCGGTTTTCTTTGCACTTTTATTTTGTATAGTGGGACGCATTTTTGTTCCACTTTACGCTTCCGGGTTTTCGCGGCTTGGTTGATGCCTTCTGGTCTGTCATGGCGGACGCGTTCGTTTTCCCGGTAAGGGTTCCTTCTGGTGTTCCCCCTTTTAGGAAATGTTATTGATTTAGACACTATTAAGGCTGGGTTTAAAATTAAATGTGCTCGAATAAGGGTAGCCGAAAATGCAGGTCCCGGGGCCTTTATGTTCTTGATCTTGCTTGTTTTATTTTCTGTGGTTTTTATGCCCCTTTTGTATTTTCAGTTTTTTTAAAAAAATTTCACCCTTTTTTTCGGCCCGGTGCTATATCTGGACTTTTTTCAAATATAGTCTGCATAGAAAAAAATTTCTGAAAAAAAAAATGCGAACCTGGGTGCCATGGATGGGCGGCATATACAAAAGTCCCCGTCCAATTTCCGTGGAAAACATGCAAAAAAGGGCAAAAAAAACACATGGAAATCTCAAAGGAGATTTTATGTATTACAATTATGAAAAAAATACAATAAAAAACTCCTTTGGAGATTTCCATGTGTTTTTTTTTTTTTCCCCTTTTTGCAGTGTGTGCCATGGTATTGGGATGGGATATAAGTATTGTGCCACAGCCTGCCCGGGCACCCCGGTTGTAGTGTTTTTTTTAGAAATGTTTTTTTGTGAGGGCTATGTTGTTTTGGGACAATTTGCTTTTTAAAATTTTTAAAGGAGAAGTAGATACCCCCATTTTGGTTTCCTGCACGCCCCCCTCCCCAGGTGTTTTATCAATGCACTATGCTTTTGGGGGTGGTGCTTTTTTTTTTTTCTCTCGCATTTTGGGGGCCGTTTGGCACAGTGAGAGGTCTGAAGTTGACCCGGTGAGAGAAATATAGGTAGGACCACCCCCTGGACCCATTGTAAGCCCGGGGGGGGTTGGCATTTTTTGGCCAAAAAAATGCAGACCAAGAATCTCAAAGTTTTTTCATATATTGTAGATAGCATAAAATGCTCCTTTGGAGATTTCCATGTGTTTTTTTTTTTATCCTTGAAGATTTGCACTACCTAAGCAACTTATCTGGGCTATCTCTAGGGATGAGAGCAATGACAAAAAGCAGAATCGACCAAACAATAGCCAACAAGGATGAGACCAGAGAAATGATCTGTGATCACCATCTGCAGAACCTCTTATAAAGGTGCTTTCACACAAGGCAGTTTTGGTGCAGTTTTAACTGCGCTCCAATTAAACTTGCATTATTACCAACAAGCTAAACTGTTTGGAAAGTGAGTAATCAATTAGTGTGTTTTGTAATCCACAAGACTTTAAACATAGTCATTGATTACTTACTTGAAACACCTTTCTGAACAATTTATACAACTGAAAGAAGCTTGCTGGCAATAAAGGCAGTTTAATTGGAGTTCAGTTAAAACTGCACCAAAACTGCACTGTGTTAAAGCACCCTAAGTGCTGACCTGTTGTCTGTTCCATGTGCAAAACAGTAGGATAAATTGATTCACAATCACTGTTGATTCGTAACTGGGCAGGTTGGTTTCACAGAAGTGTGATTGACTTGGAGTTACATTATGGTTTTTAAGTGTTCCCTTTATTTTTTGAGCAGTGTATTTACTAGGCTAAAATAAGCAACATCACTTTGGATGTCCTTAAACATAGTGGTTTTATGTGTGTATTTGCCCTATGAAAGCAAATGGAGAGCTTAAATAAGGCCCTTTGTATGAAACAAACTGTAAGAGCGGCTCTTACTTTGGCATACTTTTCCCTCTATGAAGAAATTAGAAGCTATTGCCAGTAGCCATGGTTCATCCTCCTCCTCCACTCTGAATATGATGCGGAACCAGAGAGAATTGTATAGCTCCACAGGCAGTCATAGTAAATCATGTATGGCTCTCTCTTGTGTGATTTGTCTTCAGGCTCCATAGTGGCTCTCCCTTTACTGCTTTACTGCTCTTGAGAATAAAATGAAATGAAAAGAATGAAAAAAATGTACAGACAAAAATGACACATACACCATCAACACCTTATTATTCAACAAAGATTTCCTGTTGATATCTGCCCATATAATCACACATAATACCACTGTCAGGGACGCACACAAAGACACCGACAAGTGAGGCCCTGACACTGGTCCCAGCCTCTGTCCCTGCCTTTTTGGGAACCCGACTCCTTAACAGGCTGGCCCCAACCAGATGACTGATAACTGCACTGAACACAATGAAAACACAAACAGAGACAAACCAACACAGAACAAGTAAACGTAGTCGGGCAGGCCAAAGTCGGAAACACACGGGCAGCAAAGTACAGAATCGTGAGGCAGAGAGTAACCGGAATCCAAGCAAAGGTCAGAGATAATACAGAAGGTAACAGAAGAGAGCAGGCGAACTATAGGGCAATGAGCCAAAATATCAGGCACAGCATGAAGGAAGCAGAGACCTTATATAGGAACAGAAGAAAGGTAGAACTGAGGCAATAGGCAAAAGGAACAAAAGACCAGATAGGAGAAGAAGGCTGTCACTCAAGAAGGAATAAAGTTAACCAAGAGTGTGCTGGGAGATTCCTGGCCATGGGCGTTGGCCAGGAATCAACTAGCACCCAGCACAGAATAAACCCAGTTCACACTAGTGATAAGAAACGCAGTATTAGGTCAAAAACCATGGTTTACGTCGTACCGGCCGTGGCCGGCGACCAGAGCCAAAAGCCGGCGGTGTTTCAGGCACAATCAGGAAAACCACATAATGTTAGTGCATGAACGCACAAAGAATACTGGCAAATAAATGTTTAAATTCATAAAAGATGCAAGAAAAAATAAAATGGCACGTGATTTTCAAAAGCGGGGAAGCAGCAAATCATCCTACCAGGAGGGTACAATACTGTAGCAGCTATGATATATATAGTACAATAATTGCTCAAATTCTTTATGGTCACTTTAAATAGATAAGTTACTCAAATAGCAATGTACTAATATTAAATACAGCTAACTTGATACTTATAGGAATCAAAGTGCTTAGTGCATATTACCAATAAAAAAGTAATTAAATAAACAGTGGTGGTACCAGGGGTGTCGCTAGGCAATTTTATCCGGGGCTTGTGTTCCTAATAAAACTGCCGCTACTGTGGACCTGGAGTGCTGACGGTGTCTTGAACTGTATGTGCATCAGCTGAATATACATACAATTGAAAGCTTCTGCGAAGCAGAGAACGAGCGCTCCCTTCTCCACAGAGTACTCCAATGCACTGCAAGCAGGCTCTCGGCCCTCTGGAGTATCCAGCACAGGTGGTGTGAGAACGCCATCACGCTACCTGTGTGGCATGATTACGTCACGCCATCTGTGCCAGGAAGAAAACGGAGACCAGTGGGAGCTTCAGGGAGTGGGGAAAGTGGAGTACTGTTATTTTTTTTTATTTTAATATGCCCTATTACCCGCCTATATCTACCAGGGGCCTTGCTAACTACCTACAAACAGTGGGGGGAAAAAGTATTTAGTAAGCCACCAATTGTGCAAGTTCTCCCACTATAAAAGATGAGAAAGGTCTGTAATTGACATCATAGGTAGACATCAAATATGAGAGACAAAGTGAGAAAACAGATACGGAAAATCACATTGTCTGATTTGGAAATAATTTATAAATAATTTTCCACCATAACAAATTATGGTGGAAAATAAGTATTTGGTCAATATCAAAAGTTCATCTCAATACTTTGTTATATATCCTTTGATATCAATGTCAAAGGTCAAATGTTTTCTGTAAGTCTTCACAAGGTTGGTACACACTGTTGCTGTTATGTTTGCCCATTCCTCCATGCAGATCTCCTCTAGAGCAGTGATGTTTTGGGGATGTCGCTGGGCAACATGGACTTTCAACTTCCTCCAAAGGTTTTCTATGAGGTTGAGATCTGGAGACTGACTAGTCGAGCCCCAGATCGAGGGAGATTATCAGTGCTCTTCTATGTCTTCCATTTTCAAATTTATTGCACCCACAGTTGATTTCTTCACACCAAGCTGCTTGCTATTGCAGATTCAGTCTTCAAAACCCTGGTGCAGAGCTACAATTTTGTTTCTGGTGTCCTTCAAAGTTTCTTTGGTCTTCACCATGTGGAGTTTAGAGTGTGACTGTTTGAGGTGAGGACAGGTGTCTTTTATACTGAAAAACCGTTCAAGCAGGTCCCTTACTACAGGCAATGAGTGGAGGGACAGAGGAGCCTTTAAAGAAGATTTTACGGGTCGGGTTTGGGAGCCAGAAATCTTGCTTGTTTGTAGGTGACCAAATACTTATTTTCCAACATAATTTGCAAATAAATTCTTTCCAAATCAGACAGATTTTCTGGATTTGTTTTCTCATTTTGACTCTCATAGTTGAGGTCTACCTATGATGTCAATTACAGGCCTCTGGAGTAAGATAAACATCCAGCTCACCATATAATGCAAATCAGTGCGGACACTGCTGGAAAAGCAGGAAATCCAATATACATAGAAAAGAATGTCCAGCTGAAGATTAAATGCAAATAAAATCCACTTTTATTCGGAGAAGTTCAGAAGATACATCCAAGAGGTAAAAACATCTTACGCGTTTCAAGCCAAGAAAGCGAGCTGGATTACTCATAGCATAGTGAACAACGAACATGAGCACAGCTTTATAATGATGCCAATGGTGCCATTCACTATCCTTGTCTTGTACCACAGCATGACCCTTAAACCTGCATCACCCACAAATTAAAAAGTGCCAGAAGGCAGTATTATTTTAAACCCTCATTTTACTTGAAATGGACATTGAATATCTGTCTGGGCCACAGCATGAGCCCCAAACCTGCATTTACCCCCGATTAAAAAATGCGGAAAAAGGGTCTTTCAACCACCATTTTAGTTGAACTGGACATTGACTATACCTGTCCTGGACCGCAGTATGACCATTAAACCTGTCTGACCCCAGATTAAAAAGTGCCCGGAAAAAGGAGTCTTTCAACCACCATTTTAGTTGAACTGGACATTGACTATACCTGTCCTGTGCCACAGATGACCCAGGGCCGGAGTTACAGTGGGTGCGGTGAGAGCCCAGGCTGGCATCTGTCATCTATTAAAACGCAGGTTAAATGCCCCGATGACGCGCAACGAAAACTGTTGTGCTGAAGCAGGTGCGGGAGCGGAAGTGTGAGAACTCCAGCCTTCCTCAGTACACAGTCAAGACCCGGGTAGCGCTTGCCCCTCCGTATGAGTGCGGACCAATTGAGCTTCACTTGGAATACTGGTGGTTAACGTCCTGTTCCCCCAGGTGCCCTTTTTCTTGGGGATTCTTTTTCTCATTTTACTCAACGTGCTGGAGGAAATTGTCTCTGTATTTGTTCTCTGTCCGTGCTCAATACTCCATGGCCTCTGAATAACCTACATCTGGTCAAGTTTTCCTGTTTCCTCCCTTGTTTCAAATTTAGAGGAATTTTTTTACCAGCTATTTTGTACATGCAAGTTTTTTAGTAGTTTAATTCTAGAAAAACATTTTTAGAATAGGATGGAATCCCACCATGTCTTTATTTCTCTTTTTTTAATTGTATTAAATGGGTTGTCTCAATACAGGGATTTATAGCTATGTTAAAGATCTTGCAAAAACAAGTCATTTTGCAATATGTGTCCATTAACAGTGTCCTACCTATTCCTGTTTCTGACAGCACCATCACCCTTGAGCCACTCTTGACAATTGTGAAGAACAAATGTCTGTTAGAAACAACATTTTTTTATAATAGGACCTGTAGTATAGCTGCATTTCAAAGCAAAATGCCCCAAAAATTCAAAGCATGACCCTTGAGCCACTTTGGACAATTGTGAAGAACAAATGTCTGGTAGAAACAACATTTTTTATAATAGGACCTGTAGTATAGCTGCATTTCAAAGCAAAATGCCCCCAAAAATTCAAAGCATGACCCTTGAGCCACTTTGGATAATTGTGAAGAACAAATGTCTGTTAGAAACAACATTTTTTTATAATAGGACCTGTAGTATAGCTGCATTTCAAAGCAAAATGCCCCCAAAAATTCAAAGCATGATCCTTGAGCCACTTTGGACAATTGTGAAGAACAAATGTCTGTAAGAAACAAACATTTTTTTTTATAATGGACCTGTAGTATTGCTGCATTTCAAGCAGCATGACTCAAAAAATTATAAAATGACTTCTCAGCCACTGTTAAAAATTGTGAGGGAGAAATGCCACTTAGAAGCCACATTTCTTTTCCAAAGGACCATGATTATTGCTGTATCTCACAGCAACATAACCTCAAAACCATTGACAATGTGAAAACTTCTTAAGATAAAGTGAGTAAATGGAATACGGTGTTGTCATAAAACCTTGCTGTCTTTTACAGTCTCCTCACAGCAAAACCAGCAAAATGAACTGTTGGGAAAAGAGAATAAAAATTGCAGTAAGAATGATCATTTTAAAAAACATTTTTCAAGAGGACCATTTCTGTTTGAAGAGGAATGTGAAGTAGACCGGCAACTAATCGGTGACCTCGGCAATTGGGGCAAAAAAATCATCAGAGATCCATGCCTCATTCATCTTGATGAAAGTCAAACGATCCACATTATCTGTGGAAAGCCGGATGCGTTTGTCTGTAATGATTCTCAGCTGTGCTGAAGGTCCGCTCGATATGACGCTGGCTGCTGGGCAGGACAACACCTCTATGGCGTGACGAGCCAGCTCGGGCCATTCGTCCATTTTGGATACAGAAGTCTATTGGGTCCGGCACACATACAAAAACTCGGTGTTGAGACGCAGATAGTCGTGCACCATGCTCTTAAGCTGATCTCTGTGTGTTGGATGTGTGCCCTGCATTGCATGCGTTGGTGAAGTGGTAAACAAAGATTGCCAGAGGTCACCCATTAGGCTTCTGCCACCTTGGCTGCTGCTGCCGCTACGCCTACTTGGCACTCTACTGCTGTCACGTCGCTGATGTTGTTCCACCGTGACATTTGGGGAACGTGAAGCAGACGCAACAGATGTCTCCAGTTGAAAACAGCAAGGTTCCCATTTCCTGCTTTTACTTCTTTTTGGGTGGGGGGAAAGGGAAAATGCTGTTTTTGTTTTGTAGGGGATCCAGGGGGGGCCACCCGAAACTGTTGTTCATTTTGATGGCCAAAAATTTAGTTCATGTTGTGGGAAAATGGGCACCCAAGCACTCATGTGGAGATGGGCCTTGATTTCCCAAGCTTGGGTCAAGGGGCACTAGCAAATGTTTTCCCTATCTTCCTCCTCGCTCAAATTGGAACCCCTTTTTCCCAAGGCAGGGCGTCGGTAACATCGGGACTAGGAAATCTCCCCCTCCTCCTCCGCTGCCTCCGGCACAGCTTCAACACAGCACTGACTTGCTGAGATGATGCCCTGGACTGAGCGCCACCTTGCACTAGCTTGGCCCAAACCATGCTAATGAAGACCGATGAAATTGTGAAACTGTGGGCCCTTTGGTGGATTTGACGGGGGAAAAAGGCCCCAAGTCCGCATCTGTGCCCGTCCTCCTCCGTCGTGGTGGGACCTGTTGTTTCAGAGTGCCCAAGATGTTCAGAATAAGATCACCACAATGCATGTGCAAGGCATTGTCCGCATGACCATTTGGGCTTCTTCAAAAACTGGGAAGGAGGTGCAGAGCTTTTACCCGCCTCCTCTCGGTGGTCAACACCCCGAGGTCCCCACCCCTGCTTGTAAGGCCATGTGTTTTCGTCTGCGTAATGGGATTGCGCTGCTGTACAATCGTGGAGCATGTGGGGGGGAAATTTTCCCGGTGTTGCCACGCAACAATGAGACGGTTTTACGGGGAAGGCGAGCTGACGCTGAACGCGAAAGGGGGGACGAAACGGGTGGAAGGGGAAAATGCGAACTTAGATTTGGCCTTCCTCAGAGGCGTCCCGACCGGGTAGCTCTTTAGAAATTTCTGGCGACAAGGTTTGACATGTGCCGGCAAAGGGGTGTGCTCCCCCCCTACCCATTTAAGGGCGGCAGCAGATTCGCCCCTTATACACCACCTTGCCCGGGGCAAGGTTCTTTGGACCCGCCAGCGCTCAGTCTCGTTGCGGGAGCCGTCACAGCTCCTGACCTGTGTGGGCGGTCTCTAAGACAGATTTTTTTCAAAACGGGTGGTTTCTCTGGGCCGTGATGCCACCAGAGGACCTTGGGGGAAAAGAACCCTGACCTCCTGCGTTTTGAAGGGAGTGTGCCGAGCCTGAGGCCACCGTCCCCCCAGGGAATCCCCCCAAGTCACCCAGTGAGCTGTCACAAGCTATAGCGGCCTTGGCCGTGCTTATGTCCCTGTGTCGGTGGTCAGATGGACTTTTCCGGGTCCTCAGATGCACGAAACAACGGCCGCTTGAAATTTTAGTTGACTGGGCCTGGACCAGGGAAGGACCGGACTTTTTCTGGCAAGAAAATGCCTGCTCGGGCATCTGGTATTGGGGCAGACAGGGCCATGACGTGGCGGAACCTTATTTGTCCACCAGATGGAAAGGCAAAACATTCCAAGGCCAAAAGCCTGGCAATGCCGAATTAGGCTTTATGGCTTGGGATGGTTTGGGTTACAGTGTTTCTTTGCTCCAATCCTGGAAGAAGGAAGGCTGGATGCAGACTGGGCGCTGACGCGTGCAGGTCGTCAAATGGCAGAAGGAGAAGGGTAGGATGGGTCTTTGGTGTGCTGGTGGTACTCGGGCAGACGGTGGAGGCTGAAGAGTGGCTGATCATGATCCTTGAATCTGAGAGACATGGCAGCTGAGGACGCTTGGTTGTGGCAGGAGGAAGGCGGAGACAGTGGTGTGACAGTGGTTGGAGGCGCCGGCGTCGGTCTGGCCTTTTTTGGCCAAGTGTGATCATTTCAACTCATCATTCGCTGCATGAGTCTAGACATGTTGGTGGTGGTTTACCCTCTTAGGTTTTGGCCTACTACTTATGCGTTTTACAGCAATGGCAGCTATGACATCGCTGGGTGAACAGAGGCTTGGTAAAAGAAGCCCCAGGCTTGAGAGGTCATGGACCTTTTGGACGAGTCTAATGGGAGGAGCGGATGGGGGTTTGCGTGACGTGGCTGGCGGAATATATCAGCGGACTTCTGCGACCCGCCATCTCCTTTTTGAGGCGGAACACCGTAATGATCTCCCCATCGTCTTCCTCTCGTCAGTGATGATTCGCTATGCAAGCAAAAATTATGCTGAAAAGACCACGTTGGTTCCGCAATGTCGTCATCATCCATCATCTACACAGGGTGACTTCGGTTCGTCATGACTTTCTGCATCCAGGAGCTGGCGGGGCTACAAGCAGAGGGACTGCAAGCTTGCCGTTCCGCCCGGGATTTTTGCCGATTGACAGGCTTCCTTCTCATCTCTGATTGGCATCAGTAACTGGGCGTCAGAGCAGAGAAATTCATTCCTCTTTGGCCTCTTGATCTTTTAACATGTCTTCTGACCCCCAACCGCATTTTTTCATCAAAAGTGGTCTTCAGTAATTGGATTACTCCTCTGTGGTGGGTTCACGAGTTGACAATTGGGTGCTTCATGTTGGACGGATGATGTTGGTGCTTGATGACGCATTTGTGGAAGTGACTGGGTGGACGAGGAGGTTAAGACTGCCTGGATGCAGGTTAAATTTAACCACTGAAGATAAATCGGAAAGATTTGCGGATGCTGTTCGTTAGTGAGATTCTCAGGGCCCTGACCCATCGATGACAGGCCTGACGGTCCTGCAACTGCATGCATCGATGGCATGCGTTTTTGTCGCCAGCACTGGAAGGTGCACCTTCTCTCGTACATCTACCTCCATGTCCTACCCCCCTCTTTGCTCGCTTACACCTGAATTTCGCTCCCATGTTCAGAAATATTACAAATTTGAAGAAGGTTATGGAAGAGTTTTGGAAGGTCTCTTATTAAAAGAAGAAAATCAACAGCTATTCTCATATCCTCTAATCATAACAAATTGATGGATTCATTATAACTGCAAAGTAGATCTATCAAGTAAACAAAGCTGGCCTGACGCCCCAAAGTGAAAAAACACCTATCTGAAATTGTATTCGATAATAAAATGGTATTTTTGGCACCTATCTAATTCACATGTGGTAACTACACAATTGCTGGATTCAAATTTAACTGCAAGGGGGATCTATTCAACAAATCTGGACGGAAAAGTGCAAATAACACGTTCTGTATGTTTTCGGATAAAAATTGTATTTTTTGGCTCTATCTATTCTCCTCGGGTGCATCTTAAAAATTGCAGTATTCACATTTAAGTGCAAGGTGCATCAATGAACAAAGCTGTAGTGAACAAAGTCAAAAATACACGTATCTGTAATGTATTCGGATTTTAAAGTTTTTTTTGGCACCTACAATTCTCCTGTGGTAAATTACAACCATTGCTGGATTCAAATTTTAACGCAAGGTGGCTCTATCAACAAATCTGGAATGGGGCAAAAGTGCAAAAAACACGTATCTGTATTGTATTCGGATAATAAAAGGTATTTTTTGGCATACCTATCAATTCACCTGTGGTGTCTAATTAATTGCAGTATCACATTAAGTGCAAGGTGCCTCATTGAACCATTGCTGTATGTGCACAAAGTCAAAAAAAGTTATCTGTCAATGTATTCGGATAAATAAAAGGTATTTTTTGGCACCTATCAATTCACCTGTGGTTACTACACAATTGCTGGATTCAAATTTTTTAAACTGCAAGGTGGCTTCATCCAACACATCTGAGACTGGGCAAAAGTGGCAATAAACACGTAAACTGTATGTATTCAGATAATAAAAGTTTTTTTTGGCACTTTCATTCACCTGTGGTTGACTAAAAATTGCAGTAATAACTTTAAGTGCAAGGTGCCTCATTGAAACAAAGCTGTAGTGCACAAAAGTCAAAAAAACACTATCTGTAATGTATTTGGATAATAAAAGGTATTTTTTGGCACCTATCAATTCCAACCTGTGGTATAACTACAAATGTGGATTCAAATTTAACTGCAAAGTGGCTCTATCAACAAATCTGGAATGGGCAAACGGGCCAAAAAAACACGTTTCTGTATATGTTATTAGGTTTTAATGCTATTTTTTGGCACCTAGCTATCACTGTGGTGACTTAAAAATTGCTGTATTAACATTTAAGTGCAAGGTGCCTCATGATGAACAAAGCTGATAGTGCACCAAAAGTCAAAAAACACCTTTTCTGATAATGTATTCGGATTATAAAAGGTAGTTTTGGCAACTATCAATTCTCCTGTGGTGAATACAAAATTGCTGTATTCAAAGTTAACGCCAATGGTAGTTTTATCAACAATTGATGGCCTTGCGCCAAAGTGAAAAATACATCGCTATCTGAAATGTATTTCGGATCTATTAAAGGATTGTTTGGCACCTATCTATTCTCCTGTGGTAACTACATAAAGTTGCAGTATTCACATTTATCGTGACAGGGTGCCTCAATGAACATTAGCTGTTAGTGCGCCAAAGTCAATAAAACACGTATTGAAATTTATTCGGATATTACAAGTTATTTTTTGCACCTATCCAAACCTGTGATGGACTTGCTGGATTCTTAATTAAGTACAAGGTGGCTATATCAAAAAGGTGGAATGGACAAAACTGAAATTGAACTCCTATCTGAAATGTATACTGATATAAAAGTGGAGTTTTGCACCTAACCTCGTGATCTTTTGGACAAAAGCAGAGCGCAAGTCCTTCTGCTCTGAGACGCTGGGAGACATGAGGGCTGAAAACAGGAAACGATGTTTCTATGTAAACGAGGGTCATGTGATTTTTTCAAGCCAATTCGCACCCATACACATCCCCAGTCTTGACGTAGCACACACATCATCAACCTGCTCTATTCTGTAAATCTGATTTTTCTGGCGCCAAAATTTCATGATAGCGAACGAAAAAGGCGCGATTATTAATTGATGATGCACTGATTTTAACCTAAATTATCGCATTGATCATAAAAAATCCGGCTCACATAATTCATGTGCCGATTTCAACTTTGTGATAATAATCGTCTCTACACTAGTGACAAAGTAATGCGCTCCTATCTGATGCATTACCGCCGCATTTTTGAACGCTAGTTTTAATTACTGATAGGGGGTTTATCTCTCTCCCAGGAACCTATTCTTCAAGCATCTGCTTGTGTGTAGGAAACTCATTGACACTGGAGCAATTCCTCCTCTCCGTAGGTACTGCCCCTTTCGGTATTCCCATCCTTCAAATTTGTTGGGGATGTTACTCTCCCAGCGAAGGAGAACTGTTTTGTGGACAGTCTTTTTTCGGAAAATGGTAGTCTGTAAGGTCCCTTGTGAGTCCTTCATAATTTTAACATCAATAACGGATTTCAGGTTCATGATCTCCTGGGTCAGCTTTAGACCCAATTATTATTGTCGTTGAATTTGTCTCAATTATTAGACGAAATTCTGACCTTCGTGCCCTGCCACAGCACGAGAGACATGTCTATAAAACGCCCAGACGGAGTTATCTTGGATGTAAGATGTTCAATTCTCCCGAACACTGGGTCCTCTCCTCCACGCCCAGGAAAATATTGGATATGAGGGGGTGCGCAGGGAGTTCACCATAGCCGTACCCTGAGCTGGTGGTAGAACTGGGTAAGTATGAGGAAGAATTGTGGGTTACATAAATTTCAAGAGTTTCAGCACCAGTTGATGATGTCCGGATGTTTCTTCTTGTACCAAAAAGGACTCAACGGTCCACTAGACCCCTTGTGGTGTGGTGAGCCATGACTGCTTGTACTAGCGCTTTCTCATACTCCGAGGCCAGCAGCAGTTTTGTCCACTGTAATAACCTCAATTTCTTTTAAAACAAATCCGAGATGTGTCACGGATATAAGTAAGAAGAGAGACAACAAATTATCTTAAGACTTTGTATCCAGAATAAATCCCAACATTGTGATGTAAGCGAATTGACTCCAGAGACAAAGGGTGTCCCTTTACGGAATAACTCCATTGTGTATTTTAGGAGTGGCGTTTTAAAACGTGTCTTATTTGCTGGGTTTGGAGGCTAAAGAAATTTGGATTCGTTTCTAGAAAGGAGCATAGCGTCTACACTCTCAATAATTATATTTTCCAATTCCTTTAGAAACCTTGCAGTGGGGTCCCCAGATAATACTTCATAACTATGCTGATCTTCCAATAGTTTGGAACACATGAGAACATATTTGTCATGATCTAAGAGGACAATGTTTCCCCCTTTATCGGAGGGTTTAATGATAATATTAGGATCTTGTTCAAGAGACAATAAAGCCTCCATTTCTTTAGTTGTAAAATTCCGTCTAATTTGATAACCTCTATGTTCACATGCAAGCGCTTCCAAATCTTTTGGCACTAATCTGAGGAAGAGATCGATCTCAGGTGTTAATTGGGGTGGGGGTTGGCGAGTACTCTTTAATTTAAGATCAGTATAACCTTGTCTCATCCCACTATCCCCTTCTTCCAATAATTCTGTAAGGGTCCTAAATCCAGGAAGATCTTCCCTTGAAATATTTAATTCCTCACACATTTTAAGATCATTGTTTCTCATAAATATATTATCCATTTACGTTTTCTAATGAACAGGTTGATGTCTTTAACCCAAGTGAAATCTTTATATTTGGTAGTCGGGACGAAAAATGAAACAATTGAATTGATTGGCTGAATCAGTCTCAGAAGCCAGGAGGGCAAATGTCTTCTCAATTAAGAAGTGTTTTGGGGATGATTAGGACATTTGTATTACTTATGGGGTGTGCGGACGAATTAACACATCTAAACATGTAAAAAATACCTTTAAAAACTGAAGGGAGGGGTGTATGTTGTATGTTATCACACTTGAAAAAAAAGCAAAACGGTAATAATGTAAAACTATAAATAAAAATTCACTAAATAAATTCTGTAAACAAATGTCAGTTGCCAAAAAATATACTAAATAAGAGTCACTGTACAAAATAGCATAGTGCCACTTTGTGATCTGTGGGTCAAACAGGTTTAGGGGTCATGCTGTGGCCCAGGACAGGTATAGTCTATGTCCAGTGAAACTAAAATGGTTGTTGAAAGACTCCTTTTTCCGGAACATTTTAAATGTGGGGGTCATGCAGGTTGGGGCTCATGCTGTGGCCAAGGACAGGTATAGTCAATGTCCAGTTCAACTAAAATGGTGGTTGAAAGACTCCTATTTCCGGCACTTTTTAATCTGTGGGTCAGACAGGTTTAATGGTCATTCTGCGGTACAGGACAGATATAGTAAATGTCCAGTTCAACTAAATTGGTGGTTCAAAGACTCCTTTTCCCGGCACTTTTTAATTTGGGGGTCAGACAGGTTTAATGGTCAGACTTCTGTACAGGACAGATATAGTCTATGTCCAGTTCAACTAAAATGGTGGTTGAAAGACTCCTTTTCCCAGCACTTTTTAATCTGTGGGTCAGACAGGTTTAATGGTCATACTGCGGTACAGGACAGATATAGTTAATGTCCAGTTCAACTAAAATGGTGGTTCAAAGACTCCTTTTCCCGGCACTTTTTAATTTGGGGGTAAGACAGGTTTAATGGTCATACTGTGGTCCAGGACAGGTATAGTCAATGTCCAGTTCAACTAAAATGGTGGTTCAAAGACCCTTTTTCTTGCACTTTTTAATCTGTGGGTCAGACATTTTTAATGGTCTTTATGTGGTACAGAACAGGTAAAAGTCAATGCCAGTTCAACTAAAATGGTGGTTGAAAGACTCTTTTCCCAGACTTTTAATCTGTGGGTCAAAACTTTTTAATGGTCTTTATGTGGTACAGGACAGGTATAGTCAATGTCCAGTTCAACTAAAATGGTGGTTGAAAGACTCCTTTTTCCGGAACTTTTTAATCTGGGGTCATGCAGGTTTGGGGCTCATGCTGCGTTCCAGGACAGGGATATTCAATGTCCAGTTCAAGTAAAATGTTTTGGATCAAATTCATACTGCCTCTGGCACTTTTTAAATTTTGTGGGTGATGCGGGTTTTAAAGGGGTCAGGCTTGGTACAAGCAGGGATAGTGAAGGGTCTGTGACTTTTTTTCTGTGACTTTTATAACCTTAGTGTGTTTGCCTAAGATTAGCACGTATCCATTTGACTGTTGTGGATGTTAATTTCAGCTTCTCCAGCTTGTTTGGGTGAAATAATGAAGGTGTTGTTGCTCTCCCATAGACTTTAATGGTAATCGCACATAATCGATGCTCACTGTCGAAAAACCTTATCGATAGCGGCCGACTATCGACTATCGCTCGATCTCGATAGCCAACGCAATCGCTCAACACTACTAATAAGGACCAATAATCTACTGTAAATATTACTGTCAGTCAAAGCCAAACTAAAACATTTATCAATTAATCAAAGAGAAACTCGGAAACAAAATCCGACATCAAGGGCAAAATTTTACAGAAAAGGGAACTGCAATTAGTATAATGAGATGGTCCAAGAAAAATGCAGTTTCTTACATGAAACATTGAAACATCTTTACACCACTTTTATCTTTGCATGCTTGCCAACTTTTCCAGGTTTTGAAGCCCCATTAGTTATTGAGTGCTGGACCCTTTCACCCTAATTGTCCTGAATCTATGTCTTGGCAGGTGGTATCTTGGTTTAGAATAAAACAAAAGTTAAAAATGCAGAATTCTTTTAAAAAGTACTTTTTCTGCCTCAGTTCTAAGGGTGCTCTTTCATTCATTGTTTTTGTGGTATTCAGTTTCGGTCACAAACCATGTGTAGTACTTCTGCAATACACATTAACAATAAGTTGAAATGTATCTGTGGTCAGAAAACCAAATAAAGTAGAATACAATCTACCAATTATGGACTGGATCTTTTAACCATAACTTGACTTTTTGTTGAGATACAGAATCTGTTCTTCATTGTGTTTATTTTAATTAAGAAGAAGATTTGATCTTAACATAATGGAAAGGGGAAAGGAATGTTCTTCCTCTTTTTTTTACCATAAACTAATCTTCCTTTGGGTAAAGAAACATTGCATGAGATAGTGGATCTTCCATATCTGATGAGCTTGTGACCCTCACTGATAAGAACAGCAAATTTGCAAGGTAGACAAGGAATTGGAGAAATATGGCTTTCTGGTTTTGTCTTCCAAAACAGTCTTGTAAAATTGTTCCTATTAGGAACTTCTGAATTAGAGGAGGGTCCTAAATGAAGCAACCCCCACTCTTATTACCCAGAGTACTATTATTACCCAAACTTCTTCCAGAGCCAGCATGTCCATACTTTACATGAGTAGCCTATTCATCTCAATTTATCTAAATACTTGCTCTCAGTTTTCTTCTTTGATTACACTTGACTCTTTTTGGATCCAGTAGCAAAACATCCTATTTGCTACCATCAAACAAAAAGGACTTGTACAGACCAAACATTCCCTTCAAGCATCCCTGGAGATCAGTAGATGTTACTTTAGCTAAACATTAGTTGTACAAACTCAAAGGAATAATATTGCATTAGTATATACAATATCTCATAAACGTGAGTACACACCTCACATTTTTGTAAATATTGTATTATATCTTTTCATGGTACAACACTGAAGATATGACACTTTGATACAATGTAAAGTAGTCAGTGTACAGCTTGTATAACAGTGTAAATATTGTGTTCCCTCATAATAACTAACTAACACACAGTCATCAAGGTCTAAACCACTGGCAACAAAAATGAGTACACCCCTAAGTGAAAATGGACAAATTGTGCCAAAAGTGTCAATATTTTGTGTGGCCACCATTATTTTCTAGCACTGTCTTAACTCTTTGGGGCATGGAGTTCACTAGAGCTTCACAGGTTGCCACTGGAATCCTTTTCCACTCCTCCATGATGACATCACAGAGCAGGTGGGTGTTAGATGCCCTGCGCTCCTCCATCTTCTGCCCCACAGATTCTCAATAGGATTTAGTTCTAGAGACATGCTTGGCCAGTCCAACACCTTTACCCTCATTTTAATTTAACAAGGAAGTGATCATCTTGGAAGTGTGTTTGGGGTTGCTATCATGTTGGAAGACTGCCTTGTGGCCCAGTTTGCAAAGGGAGAGGATCATTCCCTGCTTCAGTATGTCACAGTACATGTTGGCATTCAGGGTTCCCTCAATGAACTGTATCTTCCCACAGCTGGCAGCACTCATGTAGCCTGAAACCATGACTCTGCCACCAGCATGCCTGACGGTAGGCAAGGCACACTTGACTTTGTACTCCTCACCTGGTTGCTGCCACACACACTTGACACCATCTGAACCAAATAAGTTTATCTTGGTCTCATCAGACCATAGAACATTGTTCCAATGATGCAAATCCATAATCTGCTTGTTTTAAGTTAACTGTGAGCTTTCTTTTGCATCATCTTTAGAAGAGGCTTCCTTCTAGGACAACAGCCATGAAGACCAATTTGATGCATTGTGCGGTGTATGGTATGAGCACTGAAAAGCTGACCCCCCACCCTTGTAACCTCAGCAGCAATTCTGGCGGCACTCTAAGGTCTATTTTGAAAAAACAAACTCTGGATATGATGCTAAGTTCTTTGGTCGACCGCGGCGAGGAGTGTTCTGAGTTAAACCTGTCTTGTATTGTCTTGACCACCATGCTACAGCTCAGTTTAATGGTTTTGGCAGTTGTCTTATAGCCTAGGCCATGTTTATGCAGAGCAAAAATTCTTGTTTTTAGATCCACAGACAGTTCTTTGTCATGTGTTGCCATGTTGAACTTCCAGTGACCAGTATGAGCGACTATGAGAGTGAAAGCATCAAATGTAACACACCTGTTTGCTATTCACACCTGAGACCTTGCAACACTAACAAGTCACATGACACCATGGAGGGAAAATGGCAAATTGGGCACAATTCGTTCAATTTCACTTATGGATGTATTCACTATTGTTGCCAGTGGTTCAGACATTGATGGCTGTGTGTTGAGTTATTTTGAGGGCATACCAAATTAGCACTGTTATTCAAGCTGTACATGAACTACTTTACATTATATCAAAGTGTCATACTTTCAGTGTTGTCTCATGAAAACAAATAATACAGTACAGTTGTGCTCGAAAGTTTACATACCCTGGCAGAATTTTTGCTTTCTTGGCCTTTTTTCAGGCAATATGAATGATGACACAAAAACTTTTTTTCAACTCATGGTTAGTGGTTGGATGAAGTCATTTGTTGTCCAACTATTGTGTTTTATCTTTTTAAATCATAATGACAACCAAAAAAAACCAAATGACCCTGATCAAATGTTCACATACCTTGGTGATTTTGGCATGATAGCATGCACAGAAGTTGACACAAATTGGTTTGAATGACTTCTAAAGGTAACATCCTCTCACATGACCTGTTTGCTTGTAATCAGTGTGTGCATGAAAGCTGAGTGAGTTTCTGGCATCCAGACAGACATCTTTCATCCAGCCACTGATGTTTCTGGATTGAGAGTCATGGGAAAAGCAAAAGAATTGTCAACAGATCTATGGGAAAAGAAGTTGAACTGTATAAAATAGGAAAGGGAAACAAAAAGGAATTATTAATGTCAGTCAGCAGTTTTCAAACTGTGATTAACAAATGGAAAATCCACAAATAACATCAGCTGAAATACAGGACTCTCTGAAAACTAGCGGTGTGGCTGTCAAGTCACCAGAAGAAAGCCATTACTGCGCAAATGCCACAAAGTATCTCACCTACAATTCGCCAAAAAGCACAGAGAAAAATCTCAAAACTTCTGGAAGAAGATAATTTGGAGTGATGAGACCAAAATCAAACTTTTTGTCCAAAACCAAAAACATTACATGTGGAGAGGTGTCAACAAGGCTTATGATGAAAGGATCACCATTCCTACTGTAAAGCATGGAGGTGGATCGCTGATGTTTTGGGGATGTGTGCACCACAAAGGCACAGGAAACTTGGTCAAAGTTGAAGGAAAGATGAATGCAGCACGTTATCAGCAAATACTGGAGGCAAATTTGCACTCATCAGCCTGGAAGTTGCGCATGGGATGTACTTGGACATTCCAAAACGATCCAAAACACAAGGCCAAGTCAACCTCTCATTGGCTACAGCAGAACAAAGTGAAAGTTCTGGAGTGGCCATCTCAGTCTCCTGACCTCAGTATCATTGAGCCACTCTGGGGACATCTCAAGCACGCAGTTCATGCAAGACAGCCCAGGAATTTACAGAAACTGGAGGCTTTTTGCCAAGAACATTGGACAGCTCTACCATCTGAAAAAATAAAGAGTCTTATCAACAACTACCACAAAAGACTTCAAGCTGTCATTGATGTTAGAAGGGGGCAATACACGGTATTAACAACTGGGGTATGTAAACTTTTGATCAAAGTAATTTGGATGTTTTTGGTTGTCATTATGATTTAAAAAGAGAAAACACAGTATTTTGACAATAAATGCCTTCACCCAACCACTGACCATGAGTGGAAATAAAATTTTTGTGTTATCATTCATATTCTCTGAAAAAAGGTCAAGAAAGCAAAAATTCTGCCGGGGTATGTCAACTTTTGAGCACAGCTGTATCTTATCCAAACTCAACTGTGTATTATGTACATAAAAAAGAGTATACCACTCAAATTTTTGGAAATATTGTATTATACAGCAAGACAGTAACAATAGAGTTCCATGACAAGAATCTGCATGACTAAGCATGTTGATGTACATAGACATAGAAATAGATTCTTTAATGTAAGAGCAGTGAAACTGTAGAACTCTCTGCCAGAGGAACTTGTCATGGTGAATTCACTAACTGAGTTCAAAAAGAGTCTGGATACATTTCTGGAGCGTAATAATATAACAGGTTGTAGTGCCTAGGATTCTGGAATTGGCTCCTACCTCGGGGGAGGGGTGGGGATTTGCCTTCTTTTGGATCAACACTATAAGACAATAGACTGAACTGGATGGACATCTGTCTTTTTTGGCCTTGCAAGCTAGGTAATCAAACGATTCAAAAAATAACTAGTCCTTTCAATAGGTAAAAGACAAAGGATGACCATACATATTTCAAATAAGTCAGGTGAAGGTTCACTTGGCAAACAGCTATCTCTTCAAACAGCACAATCCTTCCTCCCTTGACATTTGCTACAAAGCCAAAGTCAGGAGGCCCCCATAGACAATAAATGGTTGGCCGGTCCTGGCATAATTGATGGGTTAGGTTGACATCATTCTAATGTCTATGGCCTAATTACGTTTCGAGTCTGATTATTGTACTACCCTTAAAAACCATTATAGAATTACTGAAGTGAAATGGATGACAAATTGAAGCACTTGACATGTCAGTGAACGCGTGTAATTATCTTTAAACAATAAATTTGCATGGTCTTCACAAAAATGTACTTTACAAAAGAAAAAATAAAGTCTTAGAGATAATAAGCACAGCTTTACAAAACCTAGAAATCTGTGATTCATTGCTGTCTCAATGCTGGCTGAGTTATTTTTATCATTAGATCAATGCAGCCTTTCCGCCACTGAATACAATCTTGCCAGCTTCACAAGCGTGGCAAGTGTGGAACTGCCATTAAATATTAATACCAAGTTAGACAAAAAAGCTTTTACTCTCTGTCACTTCCAAGACACAAATGGAAAATCTATGAGGTTTCTTCGATTAAAGGGTATGACAAGGTTGTAATAGATGCAGCAGATAATGGGAATGTAAATTTGGAAGGGAAGTAATATTGTTTTATATGAGACCAACTGTTCTAGCTGGGTAATGGCAAATTGCTGACTGCCTACAGCATGTACTGATGCTGTGAAATTGCCTGTACACAGTGCTGTACAGCTAATCAATTTGCTATATGTGTACTTTAATTTTCTATATTGCTTTTGCATTGATTGTACTTTTACATAGTTGTGTTTTCCAACTCCAAATCCCTTGGTACTTGGAAATTTACGTCAATTAATGATAAAACAACCAAAATCCTTAATCCCGAAAAGGTGCAGACTGGTTGCCTTAGCTGATGCTCTTGTACTAGAATCTGCTTTACTACTGGATAAATTATGTTTACATAGCAGCTGCTTGGATTCAGGCTGAATCTATGGACTGTATAAAGCTTCACTTTGGGTTTTTAACATGAGTAGGTGCACATTAATTTCACAATATATGTTTATAACTGCTATACCAAATCCCATATGCCTCTTTACACATCCATACAGATGATAAACATATTACTGCAGGAGCTTATTGAATATGGATTTACATAGTTCCTATTTAAAGAGATATTCTCACCAAGTTTTTTCACAGAGCCTGCTCTTCACAGCCAGCTTCAGGCTCCCACTTCCTGTTCAGGCTGTGGGTGATTCTACAGCAGTGATTGATATATCAGTTATGCTATTCCCAGCTGATCTTGCTAGAGGGATATTGGTGATGGATGGGTTTTAACAATGGCTACAGAGCTTTAAAGGGTTAATGTTTATCAATAAGAAAAATAAACAAGTATTCTGCTGATAAGACACAGGAGGGAGGGATGTCATCAGCCTGGCCACTGCTGGAGCACAGTTTGGTGGTTTGTAACCTAGAGAAGCTTTTGTACGCAAGCATTAGATAAGAACTGCTTTAGTTTTTTTAAAAAGTTTCAATACAGTCATGTATTTGCTAAAAATCTTTTATTTACTTTTGCCTACTTACTTAAAGCTAATCAATGCAGTGAGAATATCCATTTAACATCAAAAATCTAGAGATGGGCGAATTTCTCAAAATTCGGTTCGGGGTCCCACTATCGCGGGCGAATTTTCCGACAAAATTCAGTTTTCGGTCCGAATTACTCCTTCGGCATCGAATCAACGTTACAAAAACAGCTATTTTCCAGGCTGGGGGGGCCCAGAGCCTGCCAGGGTGCTGTAGAACGTTGTGCCATGCTTAAATATGCAAGAGAGGGCGTGCGTGTTTTGGTTCTTCATGAACAATGTTGTGTTTTAGTATGACACCAATACTGCCGCCGCTCTAGAATCGCTTCACTATAAAATTGCCCTGGGCACTTATGGGGGCAAAACTGACCAAAAAACTGAAGCAGGAACGTAGGCCTTATAAAGATCATGCAGCAAAACTGGAAAAAACAAACTGAGATCTCAGGTGGCAACATTAGTGACATAGTGTGGAGGTGACGGCGGCAGCCACAGCAGCATAGGTCAGACAGTGGCACAATGACATTCTGGAAGTGCGCACAAACACAGTAACCACGCCGCAGAGTGGCACAAAGACACAGTGTGGAGGTCACAGGTGGCAGCAGCAAGAGGTCAGGCAGTGGCACAATGAACAAATTCTTGGAGCTGGGGCAAAAAAGGAGTAGGCCAAAGAGATGTACAAATGACACAGTTGTGGAGGTGCACTGTCAAAAAGTGGTAGCTAACAGCAGCAGCATAAAGGACAGACAGTGGCACAATGAACACAAGTGTGGGGCAACACGGCAGCAGCCACATCAGCAAGCAGAGGCAGACAGTGGCACAATGACAAATTTCCTGGAGGTGCAAAAACAGGAAGTAGGCCACAGTGTTGAAGGGTACACGAGCAGCAGGCCACGGCAGCAGCATGTGAGGTCAGGCAGTGGGCACAATGACACAGTGAGTTGAGGCACGGACAGGAGTCCACAAGCAGCTAGCAAAGGTCAGAGAGATGGCACAATGACCATTCTGCAAGATGGCAAAATAGTATTAGGCCGACAGAGCGGCACAATGACTGCGAGCTGGAGAGGTCACCGGAGCGGCAGCAGCATGCAGGTCAGGACATGCACAATGACAGAGAGTGTGGGAGGTGATGAGCAGGAGAACAGCATAGAGGTCCAAGAGTGGGCACAATGACAATTCTGGAGGTGGGCAAAACAGTACCATGGCCGCAGATGTGGCACCATGAACAACAGTGTTGGATGACCACGGCACACAGCAAAAGCAAGCCAGGCCGCTTGAGCGACATAGAGATGGCACAAATGGACAGAGTCTAATTGAGGTGGGTCTCAAGTCAATAACACAGTGCCTCTGTCGTAACAGCGGTGCGGATAAGGCAGATGGAGAAAACTATCAGCAGAATGGTGGTGGCATCAGGCCGGAGTGGCGGCCATCAGAATAGTGGCTAGAAGCAGGTAGTTTGAGAACCCCAGACTACCCCTAAGGGGCATGGGCTGTGGAATATCCTGGACCGATCCCACCACACCTGATTACATCCTTGACAAAGGTCAGTAGTCTCAACATTTCCCGTGGACAAAGCGGGTTTCTCCCTTTGGGTAACGATGTGCCCCCCGCCGCAGCTGAACACCCGCTCTGATGCCACACTAACTGCCGGGCCATGGACAGCTTCCTTCTCTTCTCCACTGCAAACTCCGTCAAGTTGCGGCACACATCAGTTTGGCTGCCCAGTCAGTCCAGCGGATCTTCTAACGGGGGTGGCATGATGCTGTCCAAGTAGGCCACAACCTGTTGGTTCAGGAAGTGCAGTCCCATGTCCTCGCTGGGGCTGGCTGCTGTGACTGCCTCTCCACACTAGGCGGAGTAATGTAGCTGCTCATTAGGCTGCACTTCCAGCACTTAGGTCAACTGCATATGGAGCTGGTACTGTGCTCCTACCCCAACCCCCTCCCCCCAGCAGCCGCGGCAGTAGTACGTGACGCTGAGGAACCCCCCGTCAGAAAGTAACCTGACAGAGGATGGACGTATGCCTCACATTAGGCAGCGGCCAACTGATAACGGAGGGTATTTCCCTATAGTATTTGAGTGTTGTCTTCACCTCTCCAAAGCTGGGCAAAAAGGGCTTTCATCCTATTTTTGGAACGCCCGAGTAGCAGAGGGTCCAATAGGGTGAGAGAGCCAGAAGTCATTTCCCTCTGGTGCCGGAAGCTGACTATTAGGCTTCCACATAGCCAGCAAATAAGCATGCTGCGGGACATCTCACAAGTGACCATCCGAGGGGGCTCCCTGGCCTCCATTTCCACCTGTATACTGCCACAGGTGCTTGGGAGTCCATTCTGCCTCGTCTTCCCTCATCTCCATCCACCTCCTCCAGCTCTCCTGCCTCCTCCTCTCTTGCACCTGGGTAGAATAATCCACTCATTTCACACCAAGAACTTGCATTCTGCTCCAATGCCTCCCCTCCTCCTCCTCCCTCCATATCAGTCCCCACCGGTACTCATGTGCCACGATGATGTAGTCCCGCCACATCTCCAGTCCTCCTGCCCAGACCAGATTTTTCAGCATCTGTTCCAGGACATGAGCATGAATGTCGTTTATGTCATCCCGTAGTCCTGGCGACTGACAAATAACGTGGCCTCCTCGAATGGCCTCAACAAACGGCAAGGTGCACCACATTGAGCTGCCACCCATGGCGACACAATCAAAGTTACACAGGGCGCAGTATCTCTCTGTCCTTCCTAATCATCAAAAAATCGGTTAATATAAATGGCCTTTCTCTGTTCATGTACAGTCGGATCCAACATGGTTGCAGCGCTGAATTTCCAGGGAGGGAAACATCGCATATCAGAGCGAGTTGGTTGAAGGCCGTTCTTGCCGCTGCAACTCGAGGAGGTGTGTTCTGGCTTTGTACGAATGGATAAAGTCATGCAACAGTTTCTGGCCATTTTCAGAATGTTCTGGAAGGACGGTGGAAGACTCAGGAGCCTTTTTAACAACCAGATTGAACACGGCGCCATGCATGGCGCAATGGACCATCCCTCCATCGTGCAGCGCGGACTACCAAGTTCCTGCCCATTAGGTCGCGTCACCATGGTTCCGATTTTGTGCATTTGGCAGTCGGAGAAAGCCACAACATCGATGTTCTTGCTGCATGACCGGAGCATTCCTCCCCTGAGTGACTTCGTTCCGCCGATGCAAGCTAGGGTGTAGAACTGCGTTACAGACGCTGTCCCTACACATGTGGTTATGATGGAAGCAGTACTTGTTGGAGGCTGAATGGGTGGTGGTGGTGATGGAGGAGCGGACATTGGCCGCAGGAGCAGCAAAGTGTTTGACAACGTGGAGAGAAAGCGGCGTCTCCCTCCCTGTCCAATGTTGTTGGGTGTGCCTGGGCAGGAAGCACATTCACCCATGGGCCGTAAAGGGACATGAAACTGGCCCCTGACCGTAGTTTACAGCACCAGACGTCCCGCAGCTGACCGTGTACCTTGGAACAAACCGAAAAGCTCAAGGGACTGACCCACTTTCACTGTTCAATACAATTTAATATTAAGTGCTGGAACAAATGCCTATTTTGGAAAAGAAAATAACGGCTTGGAACTCTCCCGCTCGGCTCGGCACAAGCCATTAGTTCTCTGAATGGTGCAGAGTCCCACCATTTGGAAAGGGAGTGACTGCAGAACCAACAACTAGGACAGAGCACGGTCCCAGCTGCTCACCTTAGGATGGTTGGACGCATACTGTTGTCTCTATACAATTTCGCCCACTCTGAAAAACCGACTGCTGGCGCCCTGGAGTAGCGAGGAGCAGGAGCCATCTGGACCGGGAGATGTCAAAGAGAAACAGCGCCTTCTGCAGAGTGGAGAATCCTTGACTGGCTGAAATGGCATGCGTGCCACTGGCCTCAGCTGCTGCTAGCGCGGCAGGATGGACCAAGCCACATCTGAGCCAACGTTTCTTTCCCCAAGGCCCACCGGGATGTGGAACGCTGCCATTGTTGACGCAGGGCATTTGTTGTCCAACGTTAAGCTCCCCTGGCCACGCTTCACTTTCTCCCACACGATTCTACATATACCCATAATCCCGCTCCTCCTCCGGTGTCTAGCAAAGAAACTGCCACAGACCGCCGAGTAGCTGATTTTACCGCCAACCCAGCTCCCACTGAGTGCAACTACATCAACGCCGCCCGCTGCCGCCATCGCATGAGCGGGGGAGGCCCCTTTGCCGCATACTGACATGAACCTGCGAGTCGGGGTTTATTCCTACCCCCTGGCCGCTTGCTCCCGACCTTTCAGCAACTGGCTGCTACCCCCATCTGACTTCACCGGCCACTACCAACCTCACTTGCTGGCTGCGCCGCTGCCTGACGCTCAAGCTTACGGGCCCTCTTCCTTCTCCTTACTATGATGTAGCCCATTGCTTCACCCGGCTCCCAAGTGCGTCCGGCTTACATCCATCATCTAATTTGTGTTTCATTCGTCACTACTGTCGCTCATCACCGGTCTGGTAAGCCGAGGCGACCTCTCTCACCACATGACCTCCCATGCCTCTCTCCGACATCTATAAATACTTTGCCCGCTCTACTGCAAGAATCTGTGGGATATTGGGCCCCATTTCTTGCAGCCAATAGCTGCTGACTAGCCCTCCTCAAATATTGTTCAACCTCCGCTATATAGTGGGCTCAGTAGCCGATAAACCACATAGTTAGATCCCTGGCTGAGGGAACTGGGATGGACAGAGGCGGGCTGAAGGACAGCTGAAGGGCCGCTGAACCTCCCGCTCCCGGGCCATGCCAACTAAGTGTTGTGGTACTGAGGTTCCCACCGACTCTTGGCTGTGGTATGGTAGCAATGTCATCTGGGATGAAGAGGATTGACCTAGTCAAACCATCAATAACCCGTTGGGTTGCTGAACAAACTCACGGCCGCTAGATGACAGCGGCAGTTGTGGCCGTCACCGAGTGACCCCCTGCAGCGACGCTCCCCGAGGTTGCTTGTGCTGCGGGCCGACCTGGACCCAATCATAAAAATTAATGTGCCACTGCCACTCCGCAGTTGCAGAGCCTGCCACCACTCTGTCCTGACATCTGTTTGTTCTAAAAATGTACAAGACACCAGTTTTTGATGAAGCTATCTGTAAATGAAAAATACACCCTGTATTTTGACGACCAAATGAACCCAGGTAAACAACTTGTGTTAACCCTTGGATATAAATTGCGCTCGCACAAATGGCCAGGAAAAATTTTACTAATGTATGTGTCGTTTACAAGCACAGTGTGTTTTAAACTAAATGTAAAAGCACAAACGGCTTAATTTATACCTTCGCTTGTGAAATTATTCTACAAGAAAAATGTATATAATTCGGTGTAGAAAAAGACGGTTTATTTTTGTCAGTCCACAGCAGCAAAACAACGCTTAATTAACCCCTGGATTAAATTTGCGCAATGAAATGAGCCACCACAAACTAGTAGCTTTGTAGCGTGGTTACAATTGTGTATATTTCAAACGGCACACAATCAAGAGATTAAATTGTAATTAACTTTTGCTTGTGAATTAGGCCTACCAAAAAAAATATATATATTTTGGCGTTGAAAAAGTACGGTTATATTTTTGTCAGCACAGCACAAAACAACGCATAATTTAAAACCCCTGGAATGTAAAAATTGCCAATGGAATTGAGCCAACCACAAACATATCTCTTTTGTTAGCTTATGTACAAAAGGCGTATTTTCTTCCTACGCAAACACAACAAGAATAAAATTGAAGGTTAACCTTTGTTTTGAATTGAGGCTACCAAAAAAAAATATAATATATTTTGGCGTTGAAAAAGACGTTATTTTTTGTCAGCAACAGCAGCAAAACAAAACTCTTAATTAAACCCCTGTGATGTAACTGCGCAATAGAATTGAGCCACCACAAACTAGTAGCTTAGAAGCGTGTTACAATGGGGTATTTTCTACGATCCACACAGACAAGAGAATAAAATGTAATTAACCTATTGCTTGTGAATTAGCCTACCAAAAAAAAAATAAATATTAGGCTTTGAAAAAAGACGGGTTGTATTTTTGTCAGCACACCAGCACAACAAAACGCTAATTAACCCCTGGATGTAAATTGCTCAATAGAATTGAGAGCCACCCCAAACATGAAGCAATTGTAGCGTTTGTGTTACAATGGGTATTTTCTCTACGCCACAACCCCAAACAATAGATAAAATTGTAATTAACCTTTGCTTGTGAATTTTAGGCTACAAAAAAAATATAGTATATTAGGCGAAGACAAAGACGGTTTATTTTTGGTCAGCAACAGCAAAACAAAACGCTTTCATTAACCCAGGATGTTAAATTGCGCAATAGAATTGATCCACCACAAACCTATTAGCTTTGGTAGCGGTTACAATGGGCGATATTTTGCTACGCCACACAACAAGAGATAAAATTGTAATTTTTAACCTATGCTTGTGAATTAGGCTACCAAAAAAAAAATAATAATATTGTGCGATGACAAAAGGACGGTTTATTTTTGTCATAACACCATCAAAACAACGCTAAATAACACCCTCGGTATGTAAATTGCGCAATAGTAATTGAGCCACCACAAACTAGAGCTTTGTACGTGTTACAATGGTGTATTTTCTACGCCAGGACCAACAAGAGATAAAATTGTAATTAACCTTTGCATTGGTGGAATTAGGCTACCAAAAAAAATAAAAATAATTTGCCTTTAAAAAGACGGTTTATTTTGTCAGCACACCGCAAAACAACGCTAAATTAACCCCTGTATGTAAATTGCGCAAGTAGAATTGAGCCTCCACAAACTAGTAGCTTTTGTAGCGGTTACAATGGCGTATTTCTACGCCACACAAGCAAGAGATAAAATTGTAAATAACCTTTGCTTGTGAATTAGTGCTAACCAAAAAAAATATATAAATTTGGCGTTGAAAAAGACGGAATAATTTTTGTCACACAGCAGCAAAACATCGCTTAATTAACCCCTGGATGTAAATTGGCGCAATAGAATTGAGCCACCACAAACTAGTAGTTGTAGCGTGTTAACAATGCGTAATTTTTCTACGCCACACAACAAGAGATAAAATTGTAAATTAACCTTTGCTTTGTGAATTAGGCAACCAAAAAAAACTAATTATATATTGGCGTTGAAAAAAAGAGACGGATTTATTTTTGTCAGCCACAGCAGGCAAAACAACGCTAAATTGAACCCCCCGGAAGTAAATTTTCAGCAATAGAAGTTGAGCTCCACAAACTAGTATGCTTTGTAGCGTGTTTACAATGTCGTAATATTCTACGCCCACACAACAAGAGAAATATTGTAATTAACCTTATTGACCTTGTGTGAATAAGTCTACCAAAAAAAAATATAAATAATTTGTCCCGTTGAAAAAGGACGGTTAAATTTGTCACACAGACCAGCAAAACAACGCATACTTAACCCCTGGATGTAACATGGCTGCCAAAACAATTGAGGCCACCACAAACTAGAATCAATGTGAAGCTTGTTACAGATTGCTATTAACTACGCCACACAACCAGAGATAAAAATGAAAAATAACCTTTGCTGTGAATTAGAGCAAACCAAAAAAAATTAAATATTGAATTGGCGAAGAAAAAGACGTTAATTTTGGTCATGCACACCAGCAAAAACAACGGCTAAAAATAACCCCAGGTATGTAAAAATGCGCAATCTAGAAATTGAGCAGGGGGCCACAAATGTGAAATTGTGAATTAGAAAAATGTAAAAACAGTCAGAATTTCATTAAATGAATACAACATTCACAGCTTAGATCCCACTTATGTATTTGAATGTATAATTGAGCTGCAGTGGACGCACACTGGATTACATATCCAATACCCCAAAAAATCAGAAAATAGAACATTCAAAACAGTCTCAGAGACAACTGAGACACCCCACAAAAATCGCTGAGTACAAATCAGTCTACAGAAAGGCTCTATCACCCTCAGCACACCTTCCCCTGTCAGTAAATTGAGAGGATGTGAGCACCCAAGCGGCGCGCCACCGGCGACTTATATAGTGCGTGACGACACCGAAATCACCCCGTGTCCTCTGAATTAGTCTTCATCTCTTGCACATGTCGATGCAGGCTATGCCCTCTTCCTCCCAGATTGCTTTGCCCAATGTACTGCCATGGTGCTCGTAGCCATTTTATCAATGAAAAGCACACTTCGTTCCCACCCGCCTGCGTATACCCCAAAGTTCGATTTTCGTAAACGAACCGAAGTTTTCCTGAAATTCTAAACGAATTCCACTTCGTTAGAATCGATTCGCCCATCTCTAATAATAATATATCCATCTCCAGTAAACTCCTATGCTCCCCCTACTGGCAGCTGCAGGCAGACAGAATTTAATTATTTATTGCTGATGGCTGATTTCCAATGTCATTATTTCATGTCTAATACCAACTTTGAATCTTCTATGATGCTGTCCCTCAAGAGAAAGGGGAGATGTCCGCTTGCCAGTTCTATTCACAATATGAAAACTCTCAAAGAAATGAATGAGAAATCTGCTCAGGCATGGCTATCTCCTTGTTTCACAAAGGCTGTGGCCAATAGTGAGCTACAAGGTGGCCTCACACCAGAAATAAAAAGATGGGAAAACCCCTTTAAGAGAAGGAATGGAGTTGGAGCCCTATATCTGAAACACAGAGCTTCATCTCCAGTAAAGACATATTTCAGATAATTAGCAATGAATTTTGAATCTATTTAGATAGAAAAGGATAGACACTCTATCATTGATAATAAAGGTTCATCTAATGAAGTGTTTCTTAAAGTGATTGTAAAGTGAATTTAACCTATGTTATTGTTGCTATTATTTTTAATTCTAAATCGTTTAGTTTTACATTTACACAAGAGACTTGGAAAACTATATCAGGAAAACAAATTCTGGAGTACTATAAAAAACACTACTCACAAAAAGTTAGGGATATTTGGCTTTAGGTTGAAATTTCAAGATGAACATAAAGTTTCTTGAATTTTTTTTTATATTAACTAAATGAGACCATCTCTTAACCTTAGAATGCATGTGTCCAACTGTTTATTGTTTCAGTACTTTTGTACAACTTGCTGATCTCTAACAAGGAGCTAAAAAATTCATAACATGTGGGCTTGATCCCTGAATCACCCTTTAACAGCATCAGTTACAGCATCAGTTTCAATTGGAATGTAAACAGTCCTCCTCATTATGCAGTTCACATTTTGACCTTTCAATTGATCAACAGTACCTCACCATTACTAGGCTTCAAGCAGGGTGCTCTCAGATGGAAGTGCCCACTGAGATTAGAGTATCACAGAGTGTTATCAGCAGGTTGAAACATAATTAAAGAGAGTCTGGAAGAGTCTATGAAAGGCAAAGAAGTGGACATCTTTGGCTACCATCACACACTGAATGACCTCTCTTCATTGCAACAAATGCATCTGCAGAACCTAATTGATTAATCCACACAACTCCAGGGCAAGTTAGAGGAAGGTTGAGAGGCAACCGAAATGTCACATCATAACATTCGTATCTCATTTTACAATAGAATATCTTATACTAGACAAGTACTTGACCGGTACTTGACCTGGATGACGCATAGCGCTTTCCTTGATGTCTCTAGCATCATTGGCAGCCATCATTTCTGCTCAAAGTGATCCTACTTTCAACACTGAATAGCACTGAGGACCACTGATTCCTCCTCCAGCATAGATGCTCCCTGGCCTGCAAGACGATGATGCCTGTGCTTGGCGGGGGGGTTCAGGTTGCTAGTGCACAGACTGCTGATGTAAAACATTAAAAGAATGGCCTTAAGTGCCCTTTGGGGTTGCCTCCACCCCCTTTTAAGGGGGGAGGGATTGTGTGGCGTTCTAATTCAGTTCCGAAAGGCTTTTTACAATGAAGTGGCCATTATGTGGGTAAAAAAGGACATCCATTATTTGCCTTTCTCTACCTTCCAGTCTCTTGTACCCCTTTTTGCAACGTTGATGCACTCTAAAATCAGTGCCACTTTGTCTGAGGCATCCCGCTTGAAGTTTACAATGGCAAGTATGCTGTCAATTGTAAGTGTTGTCTTGGTCTCTGATGTCAAAAAGGAACAACAATGAGGGGACGTTTAAATCCCCAAATTTAAATTAATCTACTAAATTTATTGGACAAAACAGGGTCAAACACCCGTTTTGGAATTTTTCATAATCCCTTTTCAGGATCAGCAAGTTGTGCAGAAAGTGCTGAAACATTGAACAGTTAGACATGTGCATTCTAAAGTTGCATTTTGTCTGCTCCATTGTACCTGTGATATGGATTCATAATTGTGTTGTTTCCTTTAATTCCAGGTGAGCATGGTTTTATCTTTTGAGATGTAAAATTTTAAAACTTTATTTGTTGGGGTTAGTACGCTTGAAATAGTGCAGTTCAAAATGTATCAGTGGTTCTTTCCTGCCTTTTCCATGTTTTAGCCAAAATTTTTAATATTCACTATTTTCAATAAAGAAGCCTATTTTTTATGCTGAGGTTTGTGGGAATCCTCCCTTTTTGCCAGTTGTGTGGAGCTCACAAGCTGTTACATACAGCTGGGGACCTGCTTTAACAGCCAAAAAGATCATTTACTCCTAGTCTGGTCGTTTGACCCCTTAGATGCCATGGTAAATACAATTTCCCCTTCTTGGGAGTTTAAAAATGGGGGGGTTTGGGCCCATGGGTTATCCTTTTTAGGGGTAAACTTGTAGTGCTGAGGGCCTCCAAGGACAGATGGAGTATTAACAATGGCCCCAATCGGGTCTTTACTTTAGGTCCTGCTAGCCCCAACCTGGGGATCTGGGGAGGTGATTGACAAAAGGTTACTTTTCGGGTATTTTAAAAGTATTATAATAGGGAGCAAGCTTACTTTTTAAAAAGTAAAACATTTTAAAAAAAGTACACAAAGTTTTGGGAGCGTTTAAGTTGGCAAACGACATGGGGCATAGCGATGTGGGCCCCCCATCGTAAGGTTTTTCGAAAAGTCGATCATCACCCGAGGGACCATTAAAGTTATGGGAGAGCAACAAAAACCTTTCATTCTTACCCCCAAACAGGGCGGGAGAAGTTTGGAAAAAACGCCACAACAGTAAAAAGGATCCCTTGCTACATTTTTTTAAGGCAACCCCACTTGGGCCTTTTAAAAGCCCAGAAAAAAAGGCAACCTTTTTCATTTACCCCCCTGTTTTTGAAACTACACCCATAAACCCTTTAAAAACCTGCTTCACCCCCCCAAATTAAAAAATTTGCCAAAAGGCAGAAATTATTTAAACCCATCATTTTATTTAAAAAGGACATTGAATTTTTCCCTGCCCCTGTAACGCAGCTGACCCAAAAAAAACCTGCTTGACCCACGGGATTAAAAAGGGGCCAAAGAAAGAAATTTTTGAACCCCCAAATTTTAGTTAAGGGACAAAAACTTATCGTCCGGAATGCAGAAGACCTTAAACCTGTCTGACCCACAGATTAAAAGGGCCCCGGAAATGGGAAATTTCCTTTAACCACCATTTTGGGTTAAATGGACTTGCCCTAAACGCCCCGGGGACCGCATTTAGGGACCTTTAAAACCGGTCTGCCCCCCGTTTAAAAAAAAAAAAGGGGGGGAAAAAAAAGGAGTTTTTTAAACCCACCATTTTAGTTGAACGGGACATATACTTTTCCCTTTTTTGGGCCCCCTTTATGACCATTAAACCGTCTAAACCCCCAGTTTAAAAAATCCCCGGAAAAAGGAGCCCTTTCAACCCCAAAATTTTATTTGGGAAACGGGGAACATTACTATACCTGCCCCCGTCCCAACGCATGCCGGGGCCCCGGATTACAGTGGGTGCGGTGTGGCCCGGGCTGGCGTTTTGGCATCTTTTTAACACGCAGGTTAAAAGGGCCCTGATGACCCCGGAAAACAAAAAAATGTCGTGCTGAAGCGGAGTGGGAAGGGGAAGTGTGAGAACCCCCGCCTTCTCAAAAAAACCAGTCAAGACCTGGGTAGCGCTTGCCCTCCGTAATGAGTGGGGCCCAAAATTGAGTTAAAAGTGGAAAAATGGTGGTTAACGCCCCCTTTTCCCACCCAGGTCCCCTTTTTTTCTTGGCATTCTTTTTTCTTTTACTCACGTGTGGAGGAAATTTGTCTCTGTCCCTTTGTTCTCTGCCCGTGCTCCAAAACTCCATTTCCTTCTGAATAACCAAACATCGGGGTCAATTTTTTCCTTACCCCCCTTGTACAATTCAGGGGAAATTTTTTTCCCCGCTATTTTTGTACATGAAATTTTTTTTGGGTATTTTAAATTTCAAAAAACCCTTTTTAAAAAATAGGATGGAACCCATTTTGGGTCTTTTTTCTCTTTTTTTTAATTGTTTTTTAAAAATGGGTTGTCTCAATCCCGGGATTGATAGCTATTTAAAAGATCTTGCAAAAAAACAATTAATTTTGCAAATGCCAAAACCCAGTGTCGTACCTTTTCCGGGTTTCTGACAAACCATCCCCTTGAGCCCTTTTTGACAATTGTGAAGAACAAATGCCCTTTTTAAAAACCCAACTTTTTTTTTTATAATAGGACCTGTAGTATTGCTGCTTTTCAAAGCACCCTGCCCCAAAAAATTTTAAAAAAATATGACTTTCCAGCCACGGTTTAAAAAATTGGGGGGGGAGAATGCCACTTAGAAGCCAAAATTTCTTTTCCAAAAAGGACCAAAATTATTGCTGTTCTACAGCAAATGCCCCCCAAAAAAATAATAAATATGACTTCTCAGCCACTATTAAAAATTGTGGGGGAGAAATGCCATTTAAAAACCCAAAAATTTTTTTCCAAAGGCCCAAAAATTTAAAGCTGTATCTACGGGCAAAAGACCTAAAAAACCATTGACAATGGGGAAAACTTTTTAAATTTTTTAAAGTAAAGAAAAAAGGGAATCGGTGTTGTCATAAAACCCTTGCTTTTCTTTTACAGCCCCTCCTCATAGCAAAACCCAAACCCAAAAAAACTGGAGGGAAAAAAAGATAAAAAAAAAGGGCGAAAAGAAATGTTCTTTTTAAAAAAAAAACTTTTTTTCAAGGGCCCCTTTTCCCTGTTTAAAAGGGGAATTGGAAGTGCCCGGGGAAACCTAATCGGGGGCCCCCGGGAAATTTGGGGGGCCCACAACATCATCAAGATCCTTGCCCGGATTCATTTTAAAAAGAATTTTTAAAAACGATCCACATTATTTGGGGAAAGGGATGCTTTTTGTTTTTAAATAAATTTTCCCCAAAGCTGGGGTAAAAGGTCCGCCAGATATGACGCTGCTGCTGGGCGGAAAAACCACCCTAGGGCGTGACGACCCAGCTGGGGCCCCCTTTCGCCCATTTTGGGTTACCCAGAAGCTAGGGGGTTCCGGAACACATAAAAAACATGGGGGTTGAACGCGATATCGTGCCATGATTTTAAAAGCTGATTCTGGTGTTGGATGTGTGCCCATTGCATGCGTTGGTGAGGGGGTTTAAAAAAAATTTGCCGGGGGGTCACCCATTAGGTTTCCCTCCCCCCTTCCTGCTGCTGCCGCTACCCACTTGGCACTCTCTGTTTGCACTTCGCTGATGTTTTTTTCCACCGGGACTTTTGGGGGAACGTGAAGCAAACGAAACAATGTCTCCGGGTTAAACAACCCAGTAAGGTTTTCCTTTTCCTGCATTTTACTCTCGTTTTGGGGTGGGGGGAAGGAAATTTCTAAATTTTGTTTTTTTACCGGGGATCCAGGGGGGTGGCCCCCCAGAAAACTTTTGTTCTTTTATGGCCTTAATTCGGGGAATCATTTTGGGAGGAAATGGAGCACCAAAAGCACTCATGTAGGGATGGACCCTTTGGGTTTTCCCAAAAACCCTCTGGGTCGAGGGGGCACTAGCAAACCGATCTTCCCTCTTCTTCCCCCTCTCCCTAAAATTTCGCCCCCAAACCTTTTTTCCCAAGGCAGGGCCCGTCGGAAAACATCGGGTCTAGGAAAAAACCTCCTCCTCCCCCTCCCCCCGTTTGGCCCCCGGGCACACCCTTAAAACCAGCCCTGATTTGCCTGAGATGTTGCCCCCCTGAGAGTGATGCGCCCCCCCTTGCACTACTCGGGACCCCAACCCTGCAAATGAAAAACCGATAAAAATTGTGAAATGCGGGCCTTGTGGATTTGCGGAGGAAAGGCCCCGGGGTTTTCCACATCTGTGCCTTTCCCCCCTCCCCGCGCTGGGGGGACCTGTTGTTTCAGAGTGTCCAACGATCGTTTCCAAAACCTAAGATCACCACAATGCTAAAGTTTGAAAAGGGGCCCATTGTCCGAAAGGGGCCCTTTTGGGGGTGGCTTTTCAAAAACGGCAATTTTGGGTGCAGACTCTTTCACCTCCCTCCCTCTGGGTTTGGTCAACACCCAAAGGCCCCCGGCCCCGCTGCTTGTCGGGCCCTGTTCACTTCGTACTGCTTTAATGGATTGCGCTGCTCCCCCAAAAACCCTAAGCATTGGGGGTAAAAAAACCCGGGTGTGTTGCCACGCAAAAAATGGGGAGGGTTTGAGGGGTGGGGCCAGCCCCCCGCGCCAACGCAGCCAGGCACAAGCGGGTGCCCCCCGGCCCGGAAGAGCAAAATTTTGATTTGGGCCCTTTTCCTCAGCACGGGCCAGCCCCGGGGGTAGCTCTTTAAAAATTTTTCTGGGACGAAAAGGGTTCTTTGACATGTGCCAGGCAAGGGATGTGCCCCCACCCTACCGATCTTTAAAGGGGGGCCCGAAAATTTTTGCCCCTTTTCCCCCACAAAAACCTTGCCGGGACCAAAGTTTTTGGGAAACCCCGCCAGCGCTCGGTCTCTTGCGGAGAAACCGTCGCACTTTCCCGACCTGTGGTTTTGGACGGGGCTCCAAAATTAAATTCCCAAACGGGCTGGTTTCTTTTTGGGCAAGTGATGCCACCCAAAGGGCCTTGGGGGGAAAAAAACCCTGCACCATCCCTGCGGGTTTTGAAGAGCGTGCGCCGAAAACCGAGACCACCCTCCCCCCCCCAGGGACATCCCCCCAAACTCACCCAGTGGGGCTGTCACAGAAAATAAGCGGCCTTGGCCCCTGCTTACTTGGGCCATGTGGTTTGGGGGGTCAATGGACTTTTTCCCGCCACAGATGCAAACAAAGCCTTTTAAAAATTTTTGATGACACGTGGTGGCCAGGGCAGAAAACAGCTTTTTGGAAAAGAAAATGGGCCCGCTCGGGATCTGGAATTTTGGGGGGAGGAAAAGGGGGAAGACGTGGCGGAAACCCCTCCGTGCCCCCCAACCCGGAAAAGGGAACATTTTTCCAAAGGCCAAAAAAACCTGGCAATGCCCCACATTCAGGTTTTGGCTTTTGGGAAGGTTTTGGGTTTTTTAAATGTTTTTTCTGCCCCCAAAAAAAAACCTTGGGGAAAACAAGGGAAGGGGGGCTGCTAGAATGGCCCCCTGAAAAAAGCTGCAGGTCTCAAACTGGGGGGAAGGAGAAGGGGTTTGGATGGGTCTCTGGTGGTGCTGGGGGGTACCCTTTGGGCGACGGTGGGTGAAGGGAGAGGCCTTTTCCCTGATCATGACTCTGAGAGAATGGGGAGCCCGAGGAACCTTTTGGGGGTGGGGAGGAGGCGGGGGACAGAGGGTGTGACAGTGGTTGGGCCCCCCCAACGGTCTGGCCTTTTTTTGGCCAAATGTTTCCCCTTTTTTTTCAACTCAGCATTTTTTTGCAGGATTTAGAAAATGTTGGTGGTGGTTAAAACCCCCTAAAGGGTTTTTGCCCCTACTTAAAGGTTTTTCGGCAAAAGGGCCCTAAGACAACGCTGGGTGAATCAGAGGCTTGGGGCAAAAAACCCCCCGGCTTAGGGGGTCCTGGACCTTTTTGACGGGCGAAAGCGAGGGGGGGGTTTGCGCTTTACCGTTTTCTGGCGGAATCATATCAGCGGACTTCGGGGGACCGCCCCTTTCCCTTTTTTAGGGGGGGAAAACCCTACTGACACTACGCCTTTGTTTTTCCTCCTCGCCAAATGATGGGAAACGTCGCTAGCAAAAATTTTGCGAAAAGAAACCCCGTTTGGGGTCCGCCAAAGTCGTCTCACATAAACAACACAGGTGACTTCGGTCCTGACAAATTTTGGGATCCCAGGAGTTTCGGGCTAAAGGGAAGGGGGGGATGCAAGGGTTTTTTTACCCCCCCGGGATTTTTGCCAATTTTAACCCGGCCTTTCCCTTTTCCTCCTCTGATGGCATCAGTAACTGGGGTTTAGAGCAAGAAAATCATCCCCTTTTGGGCCCCTTGCTTTTAAAATCCTTCTGACCCCAAAACCCCAAAATTTTTTTTTATCAAAGAGGTCTTTTAAAAAAATGGATTATCCCCAGTGGGGGGTACCCCGAGTTTACATTTGGATGCTTCCCTGTTGAAAAGGATGCCCGGTGATGCCCGATTTAAGACTTTTTTGGCCCTGACTGGGAGGGGCGAAAGGGAATAAGTTGGTGGATGGGAGGTTTTCTTAACCCCTGGAAAGGGCAGATTGGCACGCTGTTCGTTTGAGATTCCCCCAGGGCCCTTAAACCCCCCATGGGCAGGCCTGACGGTCCCGCAAAATGACGATTTTGGCTGGCATGGTGTTGTGCCAGCGCTGGAAGGAGCCAAACCTTTTTCTCGTTCCCTAACCCCCATTCCCCCAAAACCCCCCTTTTGCTCGCTTTCCACCCTGAATTTTGCTCCATGTTTTTAGAAAAAATACAAATTTTTAGAAAAGGGATGGAAAAGTTTTGGAAATTTTTTAAATTTAAAAAATTGGGAAATTTTACAGCTATTCTCAAATTTCCCTTTAAATCAAAACAAAAAGCTGGATTCAAAAAACTGCAAAGTAGATCTATCAAAGTTTAACCCAAAACTGGCCTGGCCGGCCCAAAGTTTGGAAAAAAAAAAACACCGGGGCGTAAAACTGGAAAAAATGTTTTTTCGGGAATTTTTTAAAAAAAAAGGTAATTTTTTTTTGGGACCTAAACAATTAAATTTTGGTACTAAAAAATTGCAGTATTCACATTTAAGTGCAAAAGGGGCCTCAAAGAACAAAGCTGTTTGTGCCCCCAAAGTAAAAAACACGTATCTAAATTCAAATTTGGTATTACAAGGTAAATTTTTGGCCCCCTATTTAAAACCCGTGCGGGCTTGCTGGGTTCTAATTTTTAAATACAAGGTGGATATATCAAAAAAAGTGGAAAGGGGAAAATTGAAAATGAACACCCATCTGAAAAGGGATACTTATAATAAAAAAAGGAGTTTTTGCATCTAACAAAGTGCCCGCAGTTACTAGAAAAGATGTGTATCCTATAAGGTTTAGGCTGCCCAAAAACCAGGAAAAAATTTTAATAGAAAACCTGTCAATAAAAAAGCTATTGCAAAAGTCTACACTAAGTCTTGGTTTTAACTTTATCCGTATTCTTTTTTAGAGCTTCTCCCGTTTTCGGGCCCGGGGGGGGTCCCCCCCCCCTCTTCCCCCCCCTGACTTTCAGCATTTGATGGGTCCTTTAAAAATTTTCTAAATAAACCCATATAAAATCTTCCAAAACCCCTAATCAAAAAAAGTTTTTAAAGGATCACAGCTAATATTTGAGGTTTTTCTGTGGAAAAAAAATTTTAATTAATTTCGGGAGCGTTTGGGGCACAAGCGAGCACCCGTCCTTTTGCCTTTAGGCTGAGGGGACACTGAAAGGGTGAAAAAGGAAACGCTGTTTTTATTTTAAAACGAGGTCATGTGATTTTTTTTTAGCCAATCCAACCTACCCCAAACCCAGTCATGACCCTCCACACAACTCACCCTGCTCTATTCTGTAATCTGATTTGCTGGCCCCCCAAAATTACCAAAGGGAAAACGCCGAAAAAGGCGCGATTTTTAATAAATGATGCACCCGATTTTAACCTAAATTTAAAAAACATGAAATTTTAAAAAATCCGATCACCATAAAAACTGTGCCGATTTCAACTTTGTCGATAATAATCGCTCAACACTAGTACACACCAACCCTTCCCCATTGCAAATGTTTTTTACTGAAAAAAGTACACATATTTGGTATTGCAATCTGGGCTAGTTAACCTGGAAAATGAACACTGGTGAGAAAAAGAAATGCCAGATTTGTGTTATCATTCATCCCACTGCACAAAAAAAGGAATTAAAAGCAATCAAAACATCACACAAATGGTACAACCGAAAACATCAATTCATCCTGCAAAAAAAGCTCTTACACGGCTCTATCAAAATAAAATTAATAAAAGTTATGGCGCTCCGAATAAATATAAATTTGGTAACCCTGCAATTGTATTGACCCACAGAGTAAAGATAAAGGGGTTGTCTCATCATTTTTTTTCACAGCCATGTTCTGTAAACCTGTAGGGCCCTAAAATATCCTAATAAAAATAAGGACCCAAAATCCATTAGGTATTTTCCTTCTGGCCGTTGTTGAGTTAAGTAGCATCTTAGAGTCACATATGATTTGTTATTAAAACTGCAGAATCAGAAGAATAAATATTGTATTAGTTTGAATTCATGTGAAAGACCTAAAGAATAAACAAAGTTCCTAAATGATTTATAAACTTCCAAAATACTGACTCAGCATTCTTTAAATCAACTCAGCAAAATGATGTTTTGACTACTTTGAGTGGTGCAACCTTTTTAAATATGGTGAGTTATTGGGGTGTCAAACATGAACCTCAAAGCTATGTCAGAACTGAATTGTTCTCTAAAAAAATTCATGCTTGAAACTTTCTTCAAAATTAAAAAAATTGCTACTAAACTAAAAGGCCCCCATTTTTTTAAAATACACGAATAAATTTAAAAAAAATTAGTAATAAACTTTTTGTGCGTATATCTCTTTTTAAACTTAAAAAAAATCTAATTTTTCTAGAAATTTTTACAAAACGGGGTTTTTCACAAATAAACAAAGACTGTGGGGGACATGTATGAAAAAGTCTTTGGGCTAAAAACTTTTTTTGTTGACCTAGCAAAAAATCAGAGTCCCGTTTCATTCTTTCAGAGCACTGAGAAATTAAAAAAGGCCTTCTGATTTGGGTTTTTATGGGGAAAAAAGAAAAGTCTTTAAAACCAAGCAGTTTTCTTTCGTTGGCCCTGTGTCTTTTTTCATTATTAAGATTTGGGGGAAAAAGATTTCCAAAGGGGGAAAACTTCTTAAATTTCAGGAAAACTTTTGGGTTCGGAACAAGTCAAGTTTGGGGTACTTCGGGTGAAAGAAGTGTGTTTTGGGTTGATAAAATGGCTGCAGCACAAAGGCGGGAAAATGGGGGAAAACACTTCCTGGAAGAAGGGCATAGCCTTATGACATGGCAGAGGTGAAGCCCAAACAGAGACCGGCGGATTCGTGAGTTTACCGCCCCTATATAAGCCGGGGGGCCCCCCGTTTGGGGGCCCCTTTCCGGGCCCCACTGTACTGATCAGGGGAAAGGTGCTGCCGCGGCTGATTGCTCTTTCTGAAGGGAATTTATTTTTTTTTAGCGAAATTTTTGTGGGGTGTTCAGCTTTTCTCAAAAGACTGTTTCTTAATGTTCTTTTAAATTTTTTTTTTGGGGTAAGTGGTTTGAAATTCCGTGGGTTGGGTTAGGGGGAAGGGGGAAACATTAATAACCCCGGGGGGGAAATAAAAGGGGTCTAAGCCGGCCTGTTGTATTCATTTAAAGAAACAGCTTTTTTACCCCAAAAAAAACCCCTTCATTTTTTGGGTGCTCAAAATTTTATTGGCAATTAAAATCAAAGGGGGGAATTTTAAACGTTGTTTTGCTGGTGTCTGACCCCAAAAAAACCCCTCTTTTTTTAAAGCCCAAAAAATATACATTTTTTCCCTTTTAGCCTAATTCACAAAACAAAGGTTTAAATTTCAACTGGGATCTCTTGCTGTTTGGCCCTAGAAAACACGCAATTGTTAAAACGCTAAAAGCTTTTAGTTTTTTGCAGCTAAAAATTTGGGCGCAATTTACATCCAGGGGTTAATTAAGCGTTGTTTTTTGGGGGGTGCTTTACCTCAAAAAATCGTCTTTTTCACGCCAAAATATTAACATTTTTTTTGTAGGCCCCAATTCAAAAAGCAAAGGGTTTAAATTTTTAAAATGTATTTTCCTTTTTGTGTGGCGTAGAAAACCCGGGGAAATTTTAACACGCTACAAAGTACTTTTGGGGCGGCTCAATTCCCTTTTGGGGCAATTTACAAACCAGGGGGTTAATTAAAACGTTGTTTTTTTGGGGGTGGACCCAAAAAACCTTTTTTTTTCAACCCCCAAAATAAAATA